>SZWC01003620.1:134192-189487 GCA_023375785.1 Penium margaritaceum
CCCACACACCTTAGAAGCCAGGCCTAGGACTATATGTACCAGGCTCATTCCTCATTCTAATTACACAATCTGGCCTTAGATGCTCCTCACAGAGTTGTCCAACTAAGGAACAGTATAAAGAAGACACTGGTTGGTCTAAGCCCCAGGAGTTAGTCTTTGACTAGCACCTCGCGCGAAAGTGACCAAGTGTTAAGTGGACACAGTTGCTAGCAAGTGATTGCCTAGGAACTGCTCAGTGTGGAACCGTGATCCTGAGGGTGATATCTTCTCCTAGCTGAAATGCTAGGAGCGGACGGCAGGTGCTATTGTGTCGGCCCTGCTTTCTAGTCCGTTTGCCTCAGGCCGGTTGACAAGGACCACGCAGTCAGGAATTCTATCCTGGCATTCCCAAAGCACGATTTCTCTCCCGTTGTCTCACCACAAGCCAAGGAAGGAGAGATGATGAATCCCACGCCAACACACAAGCAGTCATGCCCCACACGAGCACAAGCTGCTCCGATGGATGATCGAGCGCAGATCCCCATGGGTAGAATACCCAAGCTGTTGGCGGAATCCCCCAGGTGGTTGTTCCTCAACACGATAGACGGCCACCCCAATGACCCCAGCTCGGCACCAATCAGCCCAAATCATTCAGAGCCTCCTCAGGCATTAAACCGACCACGTATGCCGACGACCACACAACCCATGGCCCCAGATGATCTTACAAGGAGGCGGAGCGCAAAGGAAAGATGCTGGTGTGTAACAACGACGCTGCTCTCTATGAAGATATAGACTCAGAAGACTCGGACGAGGAACCAATGAGTGACGTCGCTTGGCTGCGCCTCGATGACGAGCCACCTCCGCGTCAATCAAAGGCCCTCACCATTACACCAGGTGGTTCTCGTAATTTTGACCTCCAGGTCTATGACTATTGGGATCTCGATCCTGATCTCGGAGCCGGTCTGGTGGGAGATGAAGAGCCACCACCATCCAGAGTCCCACATTCCCAACGGTGGGAACACATGCTCCATGAGCGCCTGACACAGGAACAAAGGCAAGAAGTCAAGGAGCTCCTCATGTACCATGAAGAGGTGTTTGCAGGCAAGTCAATGGAGATCGAAGCAGTCAACATGGTGCATGTCATCAACACTGGAGACGCACCTCTACATAAACAGGAGGCTCGAAGCTTGCTCCAGGACCAGAAGGACATCATCAATGAAGGTGTACGTGAACTCAAGGAGCAGGGCGTGATTGTTGAAGTGGAGAGCCCATGGCGTTCCAACCTGGTGATTGTGGGGAAGCCAGACGGTACAAAATGATTATGTGTCGACTTTGGAGACCTCAACAAGGTCACCATTGAAGATGCCTACCCCATGCCACTTATCGTCGACATCTAAGAACGACAACGTGGAAAGGGTTGGTTTGCCAAGCTCGACGTCAAATCTGCCTTCCACACCATCCCTATGGACCGAAACTCTATGTTAAAGACAGCCTTCATCACCCCGGACGGGCTCTATGCATTCACCCGTATGCCCTTTGGGCTGCGTAATGTCAGTGCTACGTTTCAACGCGTGATGGATCAAGTTCTACGCGATGTTCCTAACGCTTGCTGTTACGTGGATGACGTCATGGTCGCTGCATTCAGCTTCCAAGAAATGATGGCTTCCCTAGATGCTGTGTTTTCAGCCCTACGCTCAGCAAATCTTTGTTTGAAAGCCACCAAATGCATCATCAGGGCAGATAGCATGGAGTTCCTAGGATTTATCATTAGTGCACAAGGGATATCTACAGACCTTGCTAAGATTGCAGCCGCTTGTGAATGGAAACACCCATTTACATTATCCCAAGTCAAGATCTTCTTGAGATTTGTCAGTTTCTACCGCAAATTCGAACGTGACCATGAAAAGATCGTTCGTCCTCTGCAACGCCTCATTCACCAAGATGAACCTTTCGACTGGAAGGAGGCTTGTCAACTCGCGTGGGTCGAGATCAAGCACCGCCTCATCACAGCTCCGATGCTGGAATTCCCGAACTTCAACTTGCCGCTCGTCATCACGACGGAATTCTCGCAAGAGGGCATTGGGGCTATCCTGTCCCAGCGCGGAGACGACTGCATGATGAGGGTGGTCTGTTATGGCAGCCGCGCGCTCAACGACGCAGAAGCTAAGTATCCTGATGTAAAGGGAGAATGCCTGGCGGTCTTGTGGGCCATCCAGTTCTACAGAGACTATGTAAAGAATGGGAAACCCTTTACTATCCTCACGGATCATCAGGCCCTCCAATGGATGCTTACAACACAAAACCACGAGGACATTCTGGGCAAATGGGTCCTACTTCTACAAAGATACAATCTAACGATGAAATATCAGCCGGAATTTGCAAACCGAAATGCAGATGCTCTTAGCCGACCACGAGAAGGATGGAAGGACCGCAGCTCCCACGAGACACCGTCATACGGAGATGGGCCACCTCCTGACGAGCCCCTATCTGGACAAAAACTCCTGATCCATGGTCAGGCACGTGATCTCATTGCCAAAGAGTACCGCTGGGCATACCCTCTCGAGGGTTTCCCTCAATATGTCGTGAACACCGGCCATATCAACGTACGGAGACGAACCGACCTCTTCAAGGATGCTCCGGGATGGAAGTACAAGTAATACGGGGATTGGCTTCACCATGTGCGACGCGACCCTACCCCTACACTCGCGGCACACACCGAACCAGTTGCGACTCCAACACCGCAGAGACAAACTTGCCAGTCAGTGGCAGATGCCAACGGACATTTCTTTGACCGGACGCACCTTGCGTTACCCTTGATGGACGTCCTAACTCATGTGCCAGGGGAAATTACATAACTTGAGACCTTCTTTGGGGAGATTAACGCTGAGCTGGCACCATTTGGATGGAGAGTGAGCTGTGGGCTAGAATCACCGGGCCACCGCATGATGAGAGATCATGTAAATGGAACTCGACGGATCGTTCATGAAATTCTCCACGCAGGAGGCCTCACCTGGGGACCCATGACCCTGTGTCATCAACAGTTTCCAGAATTCACCTACACGGTCATCTCGTGCTCCGTTTGGATCACTGGTGTCAAATTCGTTGCCATCGTGGACACTAGAGCGACGCATACCATAGGTGCCATGCGCGTTATCCGGCAGCCCAATTGGTTGAACCTCATTCGATCTGTTGACCTCTGCTTTGGAACCGCGAGAGGAGAGATCACCCAGTTCGAGGGACAGATCGACTTATTTCCCCTTCAGGTTGGAAATATTCACCGGAGCCTACCGGTGCAAGTCTGTGAAACATCCACATACGATGTCCTCGCGAACGATTGGTTGACGCCATACGACGTGATAATTTTCCTCGGGGAAAAATGCATGATGCTACACAACGATGACGGGACACCATCCTATGTCCCACTTACGTTTGAAGCAACGGAAGTGCCACATCAGTGGCACGCTCGATTGTTGATGGGGCAAGCGCCTCCCACTGGCCACCTCGTGCATGCGGGCGATCAATCCACCGCGGCACGCTTCATGAAAGTCGTCGATGACGCACTGGCATCGTCCACGGACAAAACTGACTCTTCGGAGAATCATGCACCATATCCAATAGAGCCGCATGCCCGCATCATTTGACGCATGCAGGCATCGGTGGGAACTTCAGAGGACATCGTCCTCTCACAAGGACGCGTCTCCACGCGACTGAGGGAAATCAGTGGTGGGCGTTCCACGCATCGACATAACTTGGAACCCGACATGCCTCTTGCCCTCCGGCGTCCAAGGCGGCACGCTCAACCCACTTGATCGCCTCGGGCTACTAGGACGGTATCTCGCGGCTCCCGACGGCAGCCCTCAAGTTCCCGTTTCCACAGTTCACATCAGTTACGCATCCGAGAGACAACGACAAGGACAACCACAACTTTGAGCCTTCCGAATCATGATACTCATCCCACGACTACGACTGGAGAACAACGGCAGACCGGCACCACTGGCCCCACGCCAGACATGGCTCAGACCGACTGGGCACGGTATGAGTACCAACTGGCCGACCGCGTGACGGCCGCTGCTACCACCTGTGGGTTTGAGGGCAGCGCACTAGCAGCGTTCCTCACAATGGCCAAGGCAGATGACATGCTTCACACCCTGCGCATGGATGGTGTTAACGGTGTTTCGTTCATCCATCGGAGGAAGGGATGGAAAGTGGGCCCGGGGTCAGGATCTGGGAAAGGGGTTGACGGATGATCCAACGACCGTCGATCAAGGAAAAGAAAATACGAAAGGAGCAGTTCGATTCCGGGAGGCGACGAGGTGTAGAAAGGAAACTTGCGGCGGAGGCTGTGACCCGACCGGACCTACGAGGAAGGAAAGAAGGCGGCCCAAAGCTGGCTTGATGGTAGCAGAGTCGCACGTGAACTATGGAAAAAGGAGCGGCATTCAAGGCGCCTCATCCAGAGGCGCTTTTGATGTGCGAGCGGCGAAAAGGGCTAACGGACGAGATGAAGTGTTGGAGGGGCGGTGCCAGAAGGAGGATAAAGAGAAGATAGCCAACTGCTGACCGGCTACTGACGCTCAGATTGCTGAGACGTTCAAACCCGACGCTGGTTGCACCCGAGAAAACGGCCAACTGCCGATTCCGGACCCAACCCTGGCATGGGAAGTCGAGCCCAGCGGTGACCAGCGAGACTGAGAGATTGCTGCCCCTTAGTCGACCCAGACCGTCGAGCGGGACCCGTGTCCCGTCTCGCGACAAGTCAGAGTAGAAACGTTAGGTCGGGTTAGGAGTGCGGGGAGGTGTGTGTGTGTGTGTGTGTTTGTGTGCGTGTAGCCATCACTGGATGGGAAGGCCGCTTCTTGAGGAGCATGTCACAGAACCGTCATGGCTGGGTCCTGAATTTCCGCGGGAGCTCCAGCCACCCAGCTCAACCAGGGCCGCCCGAGACTCCCCGGTGACCTTCTATGCCATCTGTAGCTGTTGCAATGTGCCCCATTTACCCGACGCGCGAACGGTCCTGGGAGTGATGCAATGGTCGCATCATCCTGCTGGTGGGGCCTTGGAGCAGTTCTGGCAACCGTGGCTACGGAGACTTCCCTGTGACGACGAGCCCCGCCCCGTGGAAAGCTAGCAGGAGACCGCGCATGACGTCGGGAGACTTGCCGCGGAAGCTGCCGAGGAACGGGCTGAGGCCTTCCGAGCCTACCAGCGGTACCGACAAGAACTCTTTTGTCCTCGGGAGGACGACCTGGCACATAGCAATTCCCGTGCAGGTCGACGTATTGACGGTCCATTGGAGTTGCGCCGCACTTCTCCACGGGCAAGCGACCAAGACAGAGTCAACCACACAGTGCTCGTGCAAGGACCAGCTCCTGCCGATGATCCGACGGTGCAGGAAGCGTATGGTTTGCGCATGTTGCTTGCTGACATGTAGGATGTTGAATGTATGAGTAGCAGAGAATTGTTGATCTTGTGTCTCTCCTTTTGACTGAATGCAAGTGCTTTAATTGTTAACATTGTCTTATCGGGAGTGTCTATCTTAGGCGGACGTCGCGTCATCTGGTGAATGATTGGCCATCAACGAATGAATGTTAATGAGTCAGTTAAGAATAGGGAATAGGCATGACATATTCCCCATGGTGATGCGATGAATGATCCGTCGAATGACTAGGATTGTCTTAGGTGGTCGTGGTATCATCCGGTGAATGATTGGCCATCCGTGAATGAATACCGATGAATCAGCTAAGAATAGGGAATAAGCACGACATATTCCCCACGGTGATGCGGTGAATGATCCATCGAATGCCCAGGAGAAGGAACCAGGCGAAGTCTTCGGATTGACAAAAAACACGCTGAGAACCAGTGGGGGAAAAGGTACAATATGGAATATCATGCGTCAAGCGGCGTCGTGGCATAGTATGAAGTGAACCACGACCAAGAGCTGATCCGTGCATGCTTTTAGACCCGATTCCGGCCGATGGCGAAAAGGGTATAACAATGTTAATGGTGCGGTGAGCGTGGACTCACTTGTTTTCTGTGATCAGTCTAAAATTTGAAGTGCGGTTCTCCAAGGAAGGGGCGGTCATATTATCGACCGAATGGAAGGTGGCGCTGGCGACCCGTCATCTCAACTCCAACGATTCCCCTGACCGCGGTGGTGTTCCCCTACCAACCTACGAGGCGCAAGGACAGAGTGACCGTGCCGGTGGATTATCTAGCAAGTACCATTGGCGACGCGTGGACAAGTCCCACCGCACCCTACGCCTCCAAAAAGGCAGGATGAGGCGAGCCGCCACCGTGCATTGCTACGAGAGAAACCCAGAAAATCCTACAGGGCTGGACCCCAAGTTTGAGTGGGATCCGGTAGATGATCAGTCCCCACAATTGTACAACGAGGAGAACGAGATGGATCCCGATGAAGAAGAAGAATTTCACCTGAGACATCTCAAGGAACTCCGTGAATGGAAAGCTATCCGACAAGCGCAGTTGGCCGATGCGACACAAGAAGATCCAGAGGAAGACGAGATGCACCACCACGACGGGCAGCGCGATTTTGTGCAAATGGAGGACTACGTTTCCGATGAAGAGCAAGAGCTTGCAGCAGACGATGGGCCCATCCTACTCCATGAGGTCAGGACTCCAGATGGAAGGATTGTCTATGAAGCAGTGGACATGACTGCGGAACAGCATGCACAGCGACGCCTCGAATTCTCTACCCCAAGGACGTCTTCACCAGCACCCTCCGTTATCCATGATAGAGAATGTGCAGACCTGGACGATGACTAGAATGACCAGGCAGATGAAGAAGAAGCATCACTGGATCATCCCTCAGTGCAGGCCTTGCACACCCTGTATCAGCCTGTGATCTTCCGTCCTCGGGCAGCCCCCTCCCGCCCAATCGTTCACCCTTGACGGCCGGCCTCGGACAGCGGTGTATCTCTACCAAGTGTACGGAGGAGCCCAGAGGTCGTGGAACAACGGACGCGGGAAACCCGACGAGAAGGCCCATTCACCATAACCTCACGTCGTCCAGATGCTCGGCAACCGCCCCAACACCAGCAGCAGGCAAGCAAGGCATCCTCTGTTCTGGGAGTGTCGAGCCATCGAGAAGTCCCAGCTCAAGGAGGAATGAATCCTTCATCCATGGCTGGACCCACCGGGCAAGTAAGGACCTTGGGAGAGGCGTACATCCCAGTGGGGGCTCCGTCAACCAAACATGCTGCTCCACCTGTCCAATCCAAGATTCAGTCGTCTCATCATCAAGCAAGCAAAGCATCTGCCACCCTTATGGCAGGATGACTCGAGCAGAGACCACAAGTGACGAGTGGTACGGCTGGACCCGGGCAAAGATCAGTGGCTCATGGAGGGAAGCAGTACTTCGTGCAAGTACAGGCGAGTTCTGAAAGACAGCACACGGGGAGTTCTGGACTGGGAGGAATCGACGCAGGACGTTTTCGATCGAAGGGAGGAGGAATCGCTTCAGCAGCTCGTACAAGAGCAGTTGGCTTGGCGCAAGCGCATTGACCCCAGCTGGGGACCCAGCCACGGGCACAGGTGTAGGTGTTGCCTCCGCAGGAACTGACTTCGAATCCAGCGGCGAAGGTTCCTGACACCCTCCCAAAGCTTGACGTCTTCAAGGGTGAACCAGAGGATGACCCAGCCATGTAGCTTTCCAAGTTCGGCACCTGCCCCGACTATGGGCTGTTATCTCCTGACTACATTGTCCTTGCAGTGCACCTAGCACTGCAAGGGAAAGCTTTGGAGTGGTTCACTGCACAACACAGAGAACGTCCATTTGCTGACTTCGATGATCTGGCGAATAGGATGACCAACCAATTTGGCCCCATGAGCGTAGAAGAAGCAGAGCTCTAGATTTGCACCATCTGCATGAAGGCCGGAGAAAACATCAAGCTACACAACGACAAATTCACCAAGATTTCGACGTGCTGCATCGACATACCCTTGCGCATGATTAAGGAATACTATCGTGATTTGCTTGTCCTAGTGATTGCCAACACGTTAGACCTATGGCAATTCAGTACACTGGACGCGTTGAAGGAGGAAGCGGAACATCAGCCAAGGGAAATCAAGCGTCGAGCGGCTCGAGAACAATCCGCTCCAAAGGAACATGTGGCTCCCACCATCCGCATGCTAGCAGGAGCTTCATCACCCAATCCAATGAACACCCATAATTTCCCATCCGGGAGTTGCTATGGGTTTGGGGAATTCACCCACTGGCACCGAGAATGTCCCAATCCCACCCCGTTACCCGGTATGCCACTCAGAGGAGGACAATACCAAGGACGCGGATCAAGAGGACCAGGTTCTACGGTTGGCCGACAGGCGGTCGGCCCCAACGTCACCACCCGCCCCTCTGATCCGGCGGGCAATGGACTAGTGCAATGAAAAGCATATGCACAGCATAGGGAAATGGGAGAAATACGAGCTGCCACCCTACCATCTACTTGAGTCACACCTGCACGGAATGTGAAAATGGGTCTTCCCCACTCCGAAGAACAGACCACGGAAACTCCTCCGACGGTTGCGGAACATGAACTGGTCACGGTGGCTCAAGCACAAGGTGTGGAAGGATGCTTGATGGTAGAAATGTACGAGCGCATGCGCCAATACAAGGAGAAACGGGAACGGGCCGGGGCAGACCTACAAACATGTATCGAAGCGCGCTCGACTCGCTTAGTCAGATTTCGGCGGTACCCCCGAAGCCCCCACCTGCACCGCACACACGTCCCCCAAGGGTCCCACGCCTTCGCGACACCAGAGGGTGACCTTTGCACCCTTGGCACACAACGAGCCCACAACCGGTGCCTTGACCTCCTTTCACTGCCCCTTCCAGGGGATATCCTTGGGGGAGTATTTACAGCAAAATCCCACCTATCTTCCGGACTTCGCGGCGGTCTTGCAGGAGCACTCTGAGAAGCTTCGGCCAGCTGGCATTCACCTCAGCTGCACCCAGGCCCCACATGATGGGCTCAGCAAGATAGCCATTCAAACAGAACCTGACACGTGGGGGTGGCTGCCCATGCCTCTTGCACCACCTTGAACGCAGCCCCCCCACCATGAAGTGGCCAGCTGTTTCGTGTAGATATGTGGAAAAACGTTCCTAGCCATCATCAACCTTGGTGCTACCCACACCACGGTGACACTCCAGGTCCTGCAAGCAGTCGGCTGGCAACACAAGACTCATCCAACATCCAAAGTGTTTACAAATGTACACGACGGCATGGATGCAGGATACGGTGTCGTAGACAACCTTCCCCTGCAGGTGGGCCTCATCCATGAGGGAGTACGAATGCAAGTCACGTTGGCCCACACCTACGATGTCTTACTAGGAACTGATTACCTCATTCCCCGACAAGCAGGTCTGTTCTATGCTGATTAAGTCATACAGTTGACCTCGTCAGGCTATACGAGCTGTGCAGTACTGATTGTGAACCCAAGGACATCAATGCCTACGAAGTTTGGTCACCCCTTCTCATTGGAGGAAGCCTGTGCTGAGAACCACACAGCAAGGAATTCTATCCTGGCATTACCAAAGCACGATGTCTCTCCTGTTGTCTCACCACAAGCTGAGGAAGGAGAGATGATGAATCCCACGCCAACACACAAGCAGTCATGCCCCACACGAGCACAAGCTGCTCTGACGGATGATCGACCGCAGATCCCCATGGACAGAATACCCAAGCCGTTGGCAGAATCCCCTAGGTGTCTTTTCCTCAACACAATAGACGGCCACTCTAGTGACCCGAGCCGACACCAATCACCCCAAATCATTCAGAGCCTCCTCAGGCGTTAAACCGACCACTTATGCCGATGAACACACAACCCATGGCCCCTGATGATCTTACCAAGGAGGCGGAGCACAAAGGAAAGATGCTGGTGTGTGACAACGATGCTGCTCTCTGTGAAGATATAGACTTGGAAGACTCGGACAAGGAACCAATGAGTGACGTCGCTTGGCTGCGCCTCGATGACGAGCCACCTCCGCGTCAATCAAAGGCCCTCACCATTACACCAGGTGGTTCTCATAATTTTAACCCCCAGGTCTATGACTATTGGGATCCCGATCCTGATCTGAGAGCAGGTCTGGTGGGACATGAAGAGCCACCACCATCCAGAGTCCCACATTCCCAACGGTGGGACCACATGCTCCATGAGCGCCTTACACAGGAACAGAGGCAAGAACTCAAGGAGCTCCTCACGTACCATGAAGAGGTGTTTACAGGCAAGTCAATGGAGATCGGAGCAATCGACACGGTGCATTTCATCAACACTAGAGACGCACCTCCACATAAATAGAAGGCTCGGCGCTTACTCCAAGACCAGAAGGAAATCATCAATGAAGGTCTGCGTGAACTCAAGGAGCTAGGCGTGATTGTCGAAGTGGAGAACCCATGGCGTTCCAACCTGGTGATTGTGGGGAAGCCAGATGGTACAAAACGATTCTGTGTCGACTTCCGAGACCTCAACGAGGTGACCATTGAAGACACCTACCCCATGCCACTTATCGCCGACATCCAAGAACGACAACGTGGAAAGGGTTGGTTTGCCAAGCTCAACGTCAAATCTGCCTTCCACACTATCCCTATGGACCAAAAATCTATGTTAAAGAGAGCCTTCATCACCCCGGACGGGCTCTATGCATTCACCCGTATGCCCTTTGGGCTGCGTAATGCAAGTGCTACGTTTCAATGCGTGATGGATCAAGTGCTACGCGATGTCCCTAACGCTTGCTGTTACATGGATGACGTCATGGTCGCTGCATTCAGCTTCCAAGAAATGATGGCTTCCCTAGATACTGTGTTTTCAGTCCTACGCTCAGCAAATCTTTGTTTGAAAGCCACCAAATGCATCATGAGGGCGGATAACATGGAGTTCCTGGGATTTATCATCTGTGTACAAGGGATATCTATAGACCCTGCAAAGATTGCAGCGGTCCGTGAATGGAAACGTCCAATTACATCATCCCAAGTCAAGATATTCTTGGGATTTGTCAGTTTCTAGCGCAAATTTGTACGTGACCATGCAAAGATTGTTCGTCCTCTGCAACGCCTCACTCACCAAGATGAAGCCTTCGACTGGACGGAGGCTTGTCAACTCGCATGGGCTGAGATCAAGCACCGCCTCATCACGGCTCTGATGCTGGAATTCCCGAACTTCAACGTGCCATAGGTCATCACGACGGACTTCTCACAAGAGGGCATTGGGGCTATCCTGTCCCAGCGCGGAGACGACAACATGATGAGGGTGGTTTGTTATGGCAGCCGCGCGCTCAACGACGCAGAAGCTAAGTATCCTGATGGAAAGGGAGAATGCCTGGCGGTCTTGTGGACCATCTAGTTCTACAGAGACTATGTAAAGAATGGGAAACCCTTTACTATCCTCACGGATCATCAGGCCCTCCAATGGCTGCCTTCAACGTAAAACCACGAGGGCATTTTGGGCAAATGGGTCCTACTTCTACAAGGATATAATCTCATGATCAAATATCAGCCGGCATTTGCGAACCGAAATGCAGATGCTCTCAGCCGACTACCACGAGAAGGATGGAAGGACCGCAACTCCCACGAGACACCATCCTACGGAGATGGGCCACCTCCTCACGAGCCCCCGCCTGGACAAAAAGTCCTTATCCAGGATCAGGCACGCCATCTCACCGCCAAAGAGTACCGCTGGGCATACCCTCTTGGGGGCTTCCTTCAATACGACGTGAACATTGGCCACATCAATGTACGGAGACAAACCGACCTCTTCAAGGATGCGCCGGGATGGACGCACAAGGAATACGGGGATTTGCTTCGCCATGTGCGACGTGACCCTGCCCCTACACTTGCGGCACACACTGAACCAGTTGCGACTCCAACACCATAGAGACAAACGTGCCAGTCAGTGGTAGATGCCATCCGGCAGTTCTTTGACCGGACGCACCTTGCCTTACCCTGGATGGACGTCCTAACTCATCTACCAGGACAAATTACACAACTTGAGACCTTCTTTGGGGAGATTAACGCTGTGCTGGTACCATCTAGATGGAGAGTGAACTGTGGCTAAGAATCGCCAGGCCACCGCATGATGAGAGATCATGTAAATGGAACTCGACGGATCGTTCATGAAATTCTCAACACAGGAGGCCTCACCTGGTGACCCATGACCCTGTGTCACCAAAAATTGGCAAAATTCACTTGCACGGTCATCTCGTGCTCCGTCTGGATCGCTTGTGTCAAATTTGTTGCCATCGTGGACACTGGGGTGACGCATACCACGATCGCCATGCGCGTTATCCGGCGGCTCAATTGGTCGAACCTCATTCGATCCGTTGACCTCCACTTTAGAACCGCGGGAGGAGAGATCACGTAGTCCGATGGACAGATTGACTTGTTTCCCCTTCAGGTCGGAAATATTCACTGGAGCCCGCTGGTGTAGGTTTGCGAAACATCCACATACGAAGTCCTCCTCGCAAACGATTGGTTGACGCCATGCGACGTGATAATTTTGCTCGGGGAAAAATGCATGATGCTACACAATGATGACGGGGCACCATCGTATATCCGACTTACTTTTGAAGCAATAGAAGTGCCACATCAGTGGCATGCTCGATTGCTGAGGGGGTAAGCGCCTCCCACTGGCCACCTCGTGCATGTGAGTGATCAATCCACCGCGGCATGCTTCATGAAAGTCATCACTGACGCACCGGAATTGTCCACGAACAGTAGTGACTCCCCGGAGAATGATGCACCGTATCCGATAGAGCCGCATGCTCGCATCATTCGATGCATAAAGGCATCAGCGGAAACTTCGGAGGACATCGTCCTCTCACAAGGACGCGTCTCCATGTGACCGGGGGAAATCAGTGGTGGGCGTTCCACACGTCCACATAACCCGGAACCCGACATGACTCTTGCCCTCCACCTTCCAAGGCGGAACGCTCAACCCGCCCGATCGCCTCGGGCTGTTAAGAAGGCATCTCGCGGCTCCCGACGGCAGCCCTCAAGTTCCCGTTCCCACAGTTCACATCAGTAACGCATCCGACAGACAACGACAAGGACAACAACAGCTCTGAGCCTTCTGAATAGCGACACTCATCCCGCGACAACGGCTGGAGAACAATAGCAGACTGGCACCACAGGCCCCACGCCAGACATGGCTCAGACCGATTGGGCATAGTGTGAGTACCAATTGGCCGACCACATGACGGCCGCTGTTGCCACCTCTGGATTCGAGGCCAGCGCACTAGCAGCATTCCTCACCATGTCCGAGGCAGATGACATGCTTCACACCCTGCGCATGGATGGTCCATGTCCAGTGCCACCACCCTTGCCGGACATGCCTGACCCCGACAGCAACGAGATGCTGTGGCAGACGTTTGCCTCCAGCATAACCCGGAACCGAGCTTGGGCAGGCAAGGTGGAAAGATTTTGGGAGCAGCACCGTGCATTGGTAACGGTCTACGAGGACCATGTGTGCACTTCTGCCCACAACCTAGCCAACATGTGGAACTCTCTTGCTGCCTATGGATCCACCCGTACAAGCCGACAGCAGCATCTCCATGACTACGAGGCCCGAGTAGCAGCCATCCAAACGAGACTCCAGGAAGTGCGGCGCCTGCAAGAAGCATGGAATGAAGCCGCAGATAGAGGTGACGAACCATCCACAGTGGAAGGACAGCAGCTCATGGACCTGCGGGCGGAATTGGGCTGAATTCTCCGTGCAACACGTGCGGAGACAGCCTGTTTGATCTCAGGATTACAACAGCTCAACGCGCAGCTGTCAAACCTACAACAGCTGTGTACTGAATGTCAGGCGGAGTGGGTAGCCGACTGTGCTCGGCTGCAGGATATGTTGCAACATCGAGAGAGCGTCCTGGCTCTCCATGAGGATCTCGCGTGGCAGTACCGCACCCTATGCATGTTGGTTGATCGTGCAAAGTAGCTTATCAAGGAGCGCAAGCAACGACTACAACAAAAGTTGATTCGCGACGTGGCCCGGACGTTCCTTAGTAGTGCAGTGCAGAGGCTGCAAGAAGAGTGGGAGGAGTATTTGGAAGAGCTGTGGCACTTGTATCCGCAAGAGTTTTCCACTGCTGCCAGACCAGTGGCCTTCCGTTGTTTTCAGCACTGGACCATGACACCCACCCACCCAGAACGAACCCGGTCCAACCTCCTTCCTTTCTTACCGCAGAGTATCTACTTGCATCACCACGACTTCCTTCGCTTCCTCTACCCCCTCGACTTTTCTCTTCACCGGGGCGCACGAGCCCTCCGCTGCTTTCTCGACTGGGCGGTACACTATCGCTGGCAAGGTTCTCTTACTGCAAATCTGCAGCCTTTCCTTTGCCGCGGAATTGTGCTGCGGGCATCGTACCGATATGTGGAAGCAGATAGGCAGGATCATGCAAGCCTCACAGCCGTCTTACCGGTGTGAACGGCTGACCCTCGTGAAGGGATGTCACTTAGGGTGCTCATGTGCTGGCTTCACCATCAGCGGATTGGTTCAACCCCTCCAGCGGCTGACCCTGGAACCAACAGTGTAGCATCGTCCCGCGACCGTATGGGTCCTTCCTCAGCTGACCGTCCATTGTCAACAGCCGCCCCACCCTTGATGCTCGCCCTCCCTCCCTCGACGCAGCCCAAGAGGAGAACGCCGCGATTCCTATGCACCCTCAGCCTACGACACCCATGGTTCCAGCGGCCACGTGCCCTATGACTGCATCGTCTCCGGTGGATCATCCACCAGCATCCCTCTTCCCTCCCACCTTCCTCTCCTCCTCTCCGAAGCGAAACCCTAATCACGCTTCCGGTCTTTGGTTCTCTTCCCAGCCCACCCTTCCCTCCCTCTTCACCTCTTGCTCTAGCAACATCGACACCCCCGGTGGGAGCATTTCGGTCCGATCATCCACCGTCCTGAGGCAAAATTGGAGATGCATTGGCTTCCTCTCCCCTCCCGGGGTCGCCCGTCGTGCCAAGGGTAACGCCTGCACCGGTGGATGATTCACCTACCATCTGTGAACCTGCGCAAGCAGAAGTCATCCCTGATGGGGCCCATGGGCCATTGATTGATGAGGCCTCTGTCCGGCCTCAACACTCGGAGCGGTGATGTTCCACCCACATCCGGCGTCTCGTTGCCACGGCCTCTACAAGCACAGCAGCTCTAGCCATCACACACAACTCCTCCAAGTGCACGCGGACAGATACTCTCATGGCAGCGGCAAGTGACGAGCACCACCAGGCCAAGTCTACGGGTGGACATGCGCCTCCACTACTGGAGACCTTCGAGGAAATGCAACGCCGCATTCTATCTCTGGCGCTCGAGGCGACCTGGAGCACTGGTGGCAAGAGCCACCAACCAAAACATACGAGTGGTCTGATTGGGCACGGGCCCAGGTCCTATCTGGTGAGCGCACCATGGTGGAGATTTACCTAGACGCCCATGTCCGATCCGATGCCAAAGCCACACTCGACAAATATGTGTGGCTGCAGGGCCGCCCCTGCGGCTCAGGAGGCGTGAGGATAGAGCATACCCACTACGCTGGTACACTCCGGTGGTGCTGAGGGAAAAAATCATCATGCAAGAACATGACTGGATGCACGCGCGTTCTGCCACCGTCTATGAGAATCTCGTCCCACATGTCTACTGGGTGGGACTGAAGATGCAAATTGGGGAGGCCGTCGCCACATGCGGGACTTGCCTCTGCCATCACCCTCGCCAACGGATCTACCAGCCCCGTTTCGTGTGCGCCCGCCTCGGTACGCCAGTTGAGAGGGTTAGCATTGACTTTCATGGCCCCCTCCGCACCACCCAACGCGGCAACATGTCGTGGGTACTTGGAATCGACCACATGACCAAGTGGGTCAAGGCCCGGCCGGTTCCTAAGGCCGACGCAGCACACGTTACGGCGTTCTTGAAGGAGGAGGTCATCTACCACGGAGGTGGTTGCAGAATCATCCAGTGCGACAATGGCTCACACTTTGGTGGGAAGTTCGTGGAGGTGGCGGCGTACTTCAATATTGAGATTATGAATGGGGCGCCATATCGGCCGTTGGCGCAAGGCCAGGTCGAGCGCATGCATGGGGCAATCACGCAGACAATCCGGAAGTTGTCGGATGACAATGCGCCTTGGGATGAGAAGCTGGAAGACATCATTTACGAATACAACATCACGCCACATTCTTCTACTAGCTTCTCGCCCTACATATTGTGTCACGGCCAGCACCATTGGACCATGGCCACCCTACTGCTCATGCCGGACGCGCCGGTGCTGCCACGGGATGAGGGTGCGACCGTGGCTGACGAAGTGGAGTGTATGAAACAATGGGGTGCTTGGCTTTAGAAGTGCCTCCAAGAGGCTCGAACACGGTGGTCTGTTGCAGCACAGCGCGGGGTGGACCATGCTAAAGCTGGTCTCATGCTCGATGACCTCCAAGTCGGGGACGGCGTGCGACCGAAACGAGAGGAAGCGGGTAAGCGGCGACAGAACGACGCGACACTCCTGGACCAGTGTTGCCAAGTCTGGGCCGTGGACGGGGTATATGTGTGGCTCGAGGGCCGCCACACATCCAACATCATGGTGCAACATGAACGGCTTGTGAAGCTCCCGACCCGTTGGCAGACCCTCGCTACTGGACGACACCCGCCCCGCGTTGCCACTAATGATGATATAGAGGAAGTGGCAGCTACGATTGCAGGCATCCCCCAGTCTCCTCATCACCCGGACCGCCCTCGCCACCAACCACGACAACTGCAGCTCCAGCAGCCGCCACACCCGGAATTTGGCCGGGGGGACCCGGCTTGTTTCAATGGATATTCGAGTGCCTTCTTCGGCACAGCAAGGCAAAGGAATACACAAATAGGAAGCTGGAGCGAACGCAACATCACAACAACAGGAACAACGAGAAAAGACAACAGAGAAAGAGGCAGGACGGGTCACGACAGGATTGGAAGACGCTACCAGGAAGCGACGACGGGCCGGAAAAGACAAGCTCCCTACCCGACGGACCACAACAACTGAGGAGACGCCGCTAGGGACAGTACCACAGATCCAGGAAAAGTAGCCTCCTTATGAGATCGCAACAAGTGTGCTGCCCGAGGCTTTGAGGCGACCAGTGCCGGGATTAAAGCAGGCACACCAGAGTCTTGGAGCGACATCTGACGCAACAACCACGGCCACACGAAAAAAACAAGCGTAGTGGTTGCACATTGCAACGGCACCACATACGACAGATAATCAACCCGCGCTGACGGCGGGAGATGCTTGACACAGCTTGGGGTTATTGCTGCTGGCTGCGACAATATCAAGAGTGCGCCCCTAGAGACCTCGTCAGTAGGGAAAGGAGGTGCTGCCTCCTACAGCAGCTGCATTCGGCACGACGCTCGAGGCGCAGGTACCATCAGCAGCAGTAGCAGAGCAGCAGGAAAAAGGGGGTACTGCCTCCTGCAGCAGCTGCAACCGGCGCGGCGCTCGAGGCGCAGGGACCATCAGGAGCAGTAGCAGAGTAGTAGGGAAAGGAGGTACTGCCTCCTATAGCAGCTGCATCCGGCGTGGCGCTCGAGGCGGAGGTAGCATCAGTAGTAGCAGTAGAGTAACAGGGAAAGGAGGTGCTCCCTCTCGCACCAGTTGCATCCGGCGCGGTGCCTGAGGCGCATGCACCATGAGCAGTAGCAGCAGAGCAGTAGGGAAAAGAGGTACTGCCTCTTGCAGCAGCTGCATCTGGTGCGGCGCTTCAGGTGCAGGCACCATCAGCAACAGCAGCAGAGCAGCAGGGAAAGGAGGTGCTGCCTCCTGCAGCAGCTGCATCCGGCGCGGCGCTCGAGGCACAGGTACCATCAACAGTAACAGTAGAGCAGCAGGGAAAGGAGGTACTACCTCCTACAGCAGTTGCATCCGGTGCAATGCCCGAGGCACAAGCACCATTAGCACTAGCAATAGAGCAGTAGGGAAAGGAGATGCTGCCTCATGCAGCAATTGTATCCGGCGCGGTGCCCGAGGCACAGGCACCATGAGCAACAGCAGCAAATTAGCAGGGAAAAGAGGTATTGCCTCCTGCAGCAGCTGCATTTGGCGTGGCGCTTGAGGCCTAGACACCATCAGTAGAAGCAGCAGAGTAGTAGGGAAAGGAGGTGGTTCCTCCTGCAGCAACTGCTCCGGCGTGGCGCTTGAGGCGTAGGCACCATCAGTAGCTACATCAGAGCTGCAGGGAAAGGAGGTACTGCCTCCTGCAGCAGCTGCATCCGGTGCGGCGCCTGAGGTGCAGGCACCATCAGCAGCAGCAGCAGAGCAGCGAGAACGGGAGGTGCTGCCTTCTGTAGCAGCTGCATCCGGCGTGGAGCCCAAGGCACAGGCACCATCGGTAGCAGTAGCAAAGCAACAGGAACGGGAGATGCTGCCTTCCGTAGTAGTTACATCCCGAGCGGCGCCCGACGCGGAGGCACCACTACTAGCAACGAAGGAGCAGCAGGAGAAGCCACAAAAGAAGAAACGAAAAGGGCTCTTGGAGGCGAAGCTTGCGGAAAATAAGGGAAGAAAAGAAGTAGAGGAACGAGAGAAGGAAAGGGAACCCACATCCATGCAAGAAGAGCATCTCAGCTTAATCAATGCTCCTCCTCCAAGATGGGAACCACTGCCCCCTGATGATAGGTCTCTATGGCCAACCAGTTCCCGGCTCAAAGCGTAGTGGGAGCAAGAACAACAGATGCTAATGCAAGGGGGAGAGGAGCAGCGGGGTGAGGAGCGCGAATTAAGCATTGAGACGGACGATCAGGATGGAGAAGAAGGAGAGGAAGAGGTGGCTCGACAACTGTGTGCAACATGTAAGGATCCAATTGCTGTGAGGGATGCAAGGCCAGCCTACATCTGGCATGCTGTGACCTAGACCTGGACATCCTGCACGATATCAAGATGTGTGAAGCCTGTGCGGCAAATCTGAAGGAGAGCATGGGGGTGGACAGTGAGGAGGATGTACGGAAGGAGGAAGAGGAAGAAAAGATCCGCTGGAGACAGGGGGTTGCGGCTGGGAATTCCAGTGTGCCGTAGGATGAGAAGGAACCCTGTGGCAACTGTGAAGAACCAATGGACGCAACCACTTTGTTCTGCTGCTTCGTGTGCAAACACCCTGTGCATGCAGCCTGCCACGATCCAAAGGTGCGGGTGCGGCGGAAGGTGATAGGTTGCAAGAAATGTACACCTATCATGCTGGCAAAGGCAGATAAAGAGGACAAGAAGAAACACAGGCCTGCGCCCAAGCGCTCGATTGAGAGGTGCGAAGCCTGCCGCGAGCCGCTCGACCCCATGGAAACAACTTTGTGTTATGAATGCAAAGCACCCCTTCACCACAAGTGTGGGACCGAGATCCCAAGGTGGGGACGACACAACAAGAGTTGCATCCAGAGGTTGGTTGAACAAGAGCAGGAGATGGGCAAGGAGGGTGCACAGGTTGTTGGACCAGAACCAAGTGCACGTGGGGTAGAGGAGACGAAGGAATGCGGAAAGTGCAAGCGGGCGATGAGGACGCAGAAGAAACGCTGCTACAACTGCGGGGTAGCCCTCCACTACATATGTGGGGAAGAAGAGCTACTGCAGCGGAAGGTAGTGTATGTGTGCTCAGCCTGCGCACCGGAGCTGAAAGGGAAGATGCGGAAGGAGAGAGAGGAGTAGGGAAAGGGAGGCCGGCAAGCGGTAGACGTGGAGTGGTGCTTAGACTGTACCGACTGTGGCAACCACAACGCCACCGAGTGGTGTGAAGGATGCCATCAGCCGTTCCAGTGGCCTTGCGGGCAGATGCTGCCAGGGGTAGGACATCACTACGACAAATGTGTACCAAAGCTGCGACTTCTCGAAGCTTGGACACGGGATAAGAAGCAGCGGGAGAGAGATGATCAACAAGGCACAAGGGAAAGGGAAGCACCACGCTCGTATGCGGACGCCCACAGAGTGAAACAACTCTATCGCAATGCAGTGGGATTGCCAAGACCAGAGGGAGTAGCGGCTCGGAAAGCGGTGTTGGCCATGAGGGCGCTGAGGAACAGGGACGTCACTGAGGTAAGGAGGAAGCAACTGACGATGGTGAATGAGACGTAGGCTTTGACACCTCAGTGGTGCCTCTTGAGGGATGAGCCGCTACCGGCAGCACCCGGGCTACCAGCCGCACGAGGACCAGACACGTGTTCCCACCCTCAACCATCAACGGATAATTGACCTACTCGGTGCGCAGGCATGCCGAGTGCACCGGGAAGGATGCAGGAGGGACGGGGAACCGAGGCTAAGCAAGGAGTGATGGCGCCGAGGCACTCAGGAACAAGAGGAGGACTCAAGGCTCCGGTTGATAATGTGCCGACACGAGGATGGGACTATCACACCACCTCAGAAGGACGACTGAGGGAGAGAGGAGCAGGGAGGAGCCCTCAACACCCCTCACAGGAAAGGGGATCAGCATCGGGAGAAATGCAAAGGACACCCATGGGAGTGCAAGGGAAGGCAACAGAGACGGGCGCGGGGCCTACGCGAAATCCATGGAGCGGCAGCGGTGGGTCAATGGCGGAGCTAGAAAGGAATGAGTGGATACTGAGGGTTGTGGCTGAAGCAGGGGTGAGACAAGGCAGTGGGAACAAAGACGCCATGGTAGGAGCGGGGGCAGGACAAAAAAGATGGATCGGCAGCAGTGCGGCGGTGGAAGGAGATGTAAGGGGCGTAGGCACAGGCAAGGAACCGGTGGGAGAAAGGACACCTCACGCCGGTAGCTGCCCGTGGTGTGAGAAGAGTTTAGGAGATTTCTCCAGCTGCTTCAGGGAGGTGAGAGGAGTGACCCCATGGTGTGATAAGTTTGGATGCTTCTCGTAGAGTAAATGTGTGAAGAAGGTGGGAGAAAGGAGGTTGCGTCATGGGGGGCGCATCACGCTGTATGAATGTCTTCAATGCACAAATTTGTGCAGCGAGCCGTGCGCCACGTGCAGGGGTCCGGTGCGCATCCGCAGGTGGCACTGTATCTGCTACCATCAGTGGGTGCATCTCCTATGTGCCTGTTGCTACAACAACACATAGACAGGGCTTGATGGACCTCTCTTCATACCCTGTGAGGAGAGTGATGAGGCGAGGAGGAGTGTACAAGCAGAACAGAGGGCGGCAGTACGGCGATTGTAGGAGAAGCAAGAAAGAGGGATAGGGGGAGGAGAACGCCGGGTGACCCTACGCCAGAGCCCCAAGGCGCGGAATGAAGGGATACGACAGGAAGGGTCCCATCGAGAATTGGATGGAATGGAGAGGACGAGATGGGCGAAGGAGGACTATTCATCACCGGAAAAAGGGGCCGAGCAATCTGTGCCGGGAAGGGGATGGAAGCGCTAGCCTTGCGGCAAGTGACGTACCGGAAAAGAGAGAGCGAGATAAACAAAACAAGGAAGGGGGGTGGATGGACGAGGACGTCCAGCTTGTTTTGCGGGAGTAGGGTATAACAGTATTAACGGTGTTTCGTTCATCCACTAGAGGAAGGGATGGAAAGTGGGCCCGGGGTCACGATCTAGGAAAGGGGTCAACGGGTTATCCGACGACCGCCGACCGAGGAAAAGAAATTACGAAAGGAGCAGTTCGATTTCGGGAGGCAACGAGGTACGAAAAGGAAAGTTGTGGTGGAAGCTGTGACCCGACCGGACGTGCAAGGAAGGCAAGAAGGCGGCCCGAAGCTGGCTTGATGATAGCGGAGTCGCACCAGAACCACGGAAAAAGGAGCGGCATTCGAGGCGCCTCATCCAGAGGCGCTTTTGATGTGCGAGCCGTGAAAGGGGCCAGCGGACGAGATGAAAGTGTTGGAGGGGCGATGCGAGAAGGAGGATAAAGAGAAGATAACCAACTGCTAATCGGCTGCTGACGTTGAGATTGCTCAGACGTTCAAACCCGATGTAAGTTCGCTCGGGCGCAACCTGCGGGTTGCGCCCGAGCGAACGGCCAGCTGCCGATTCCGGACGCAACCTTCGCATGGGAAGTCAAGCCCAGTGGTGACCAGCAAGACTGAGAGATTGCTGCCCCTCAGTTGACCCAGACCGTCGAGCGGGACCCGTGTCCCGTCTCACAACAACTTAGAGTAGAAATGTTAGGTTAGGTTAGGAGTGCGGGGAGGTGTGTATGTGTGTGTGTGCGCATGCAGCCATCCCTGGATGGGAAGGCCACTTCCTGAGGAGCACGTCACAGAATCGTCATGGCTGGGTCTTGAGTTTCCACGGGAGCTCCAGCCGCCCAGCTCAACCAGGGCCGCCCGAGACTCCCCGGTGACCTTTTATGCCATCTATACCTGTTGCAATGTGCCCTATCGACTCGGCATGCGAATGGTCCTGGGAGTGATGCAATGGTCGCATCATCCTGCTGGTGGGGCCTTGGAGCAGTTCTGGCAACCATGGCTGTGAAGACTTCCCTCTGACGATGAGCCCCGCCCTGTGGAAAGCTGGCAAGAGGTCACGCGTGACGTCAAGAGACACACCACAGAAGCTACCGAGGAACAGGCCGAGGCATTCCTAGCCTACCAGCAGTACCGACAAGAACTCTTTCATCTTTGGGAGGACGACCTCGCATAGAGCAATTCCCATGTAGGTCAACGCATTGACGGTCCATTGGAGTTGCGTCACGCTGCTCGACGGGCAAGCGACCAAGACAGAGTCAAGCGCACGGTGCTCGTGCAAGGGCCAGCTCCCACCGATGATCCGGCGGTGCAGGAAGTGTATGGTTTGCGCATGTTGCTTGGTGACATGTAGGATGTTGAATGCATGCATAGCAGAGAAATGTTGATCGTGTGTCAAAAGGAGAGCCTTTTGACTGAATGCAAATGCTTTAATTGTTAAGATTGTCTTATCGGGAGTGTTTATCTTAGGCGGACATCGCATCATCCGGTGAATGATCGGCCGTCAATGAATGAATGTCAATGAGTCAGTTAAGAATAGGGAATAGGCATAACATATTCCCCACGGTGATGCAGTGAATGATCCGTCAAATGACTAGGACTGTCTTAGGTGCTCATTGTATCATCCGGTGAATGATTGGCCGTCCGTGAATGAATACAGATGAATCAGCTAAGAATAGGGAATAAGCATGACATATTCCCCACAGTGATGCGGTGAATGATCCATCGAATGGGTAGGAGAAGGAACCAGGCGATGTCTTCAGATCAACGAAAAATACGCTGAGAATCGGTGGGGGAAAAGGTCCCATATGGAATATCATGCGTCAAGTGACATCGTGACATCGTGACATTATGTGAAGTGAACCACGACGGAGAGCTAATCCATGCATGCTGTCAGACCCGATTCCGGCCGATGGCGGAAAAGGGTAAAACAGATGGTCCATGCCAAGCGCCACCACCCTCGCCAGACATGCCTGACCCCCATAGCAACGAGATGCTGTGGAAAAAGTTTGCCTCCAGCATAACCCGGAACCGAGCTTGGGCAGGCAGGGTAGAAAGACGTTGGGAACAGTACCGAGCATTGGTAACGGTCTATGAGGACCATGTGCGCAGTTCTGTCCACAACTTGGCCAACGTGTGGAAGTCTCTTGCTGCCTGCGGATCCACCCGCGCAAGCCGACAGTAGTATCTACAAGACCTCGAGGCCCGAGCAGCAGCCATCTAAACGAGACTCCAGGAAGTGCGGCACTTGCAAGAAGCATGGAATGAAGCTGCAGACAGAGGTGACGAACCATCCGCAGTGGAAGGACAGCAGCTCATGGACCAACACGCGGAATTGGGCCGAATTCTCCGGGCAACACGTTTGCAGACAGCCCGTTTGATCCCTAGATTGCAACAGCTCAATGCGCAACTGTCAGACCTACAACAGTTGTGTACTGAATTTGAGGCAGAGAGGGCAGCCGTTTGTGCTCGGCTGCGGGATATGTTGCAATAGCGAGAGAGCGTTCTGGCTCTCCGTGAGGATGTCGTGCGGTAGTACCACACCCTATACACGTTGGTTGATCGTGCAAAGCAGCTTATTGAGGAGCGCGAGCAATGCCTACAACAACAGTTGATTCGTGACGTGGCCCACTTGTTCCTTAGCAGTGTAGTGCAGACGTTGCGAGATGAGTGGGAGGAGTACTTGGAAGAGCTGCGGCACTTGTATCCGCTAGATTTTTCCACTGCTGCCGGACCAGCGGGCTTCCGTTGTTTCCTGCACTGGACCATGACACCCACCCACCCACAACGAACCCAGCCCAACCTCCTTCCTTTCTTAGCACGGAGTTTCTACTTGCATCACCACGACTTCGTTTGCTTCCTCTACCCCCTTGACTATTCTGTTCATCGGGGCGCACGGGCCCTCCGCTGCTTTCTCGACTGGGTGGTGGACTATCGCCGGCAAGGTTCTTTTATTACAAATCTGCACCCTTTCCTTTGTCGCGGAATCGTGCTGCGGGCATCGTACCGATATGTGGAAGCAGATAGGCAGGATCATGCGGGCCTCATAGCCGTCTTTCCGGTGCGAACGGCTCGTGAAGGGATGGCACTTAGGGTGCTCATGTGCTGGCTTCACCATCAGCGGATTGGTTCATCCTCTCCAGCGGCTGACCCTGGAATCAACGGCGAAGCATCGCCCCATGATCGTACGCGTCCTTCCTCAGCTGACCGTCCATTGTCAACAGCCGCCCCACCCTTGATGCTCGCCCTCCCTCCCTCAACGCAGCCCCAGGAGGAGAACGCCGTGATTCCTGCGCACCCTCAGCCTACAAAACCCATGGTTCCAGTGGCCACGTGCCCTACGATTGCATCGCCTCTGGTGGATCATCCACCGGCATCTCTCTCTTCCCTCCCACCTTCCTCTCCTCCTCTCCGAAGCGAAACCCTAATAGCGCTTCCAGTCTTCGGTCCTCTTCTCTGCCCACCCTCCCGTCCCTCATCACCTCCTGCTCCTGCGACATCGGCACCCCCGGCGGGAGCACTTCCGGCGGATCATCCACCGTCCAGAGGCAAAACAAGGGATGCACTGGCTTCCTCTCCCCTCGCGGAGTCGCCTGCCATGCCAAGGGTGACGCCTGCACAGGTGGATGATTCACATACCATCCCTGAACCTGCACAAGCAAAAGTCATCCCTGATGGGGCCCACGAGCCATTGGTTGATGAGGCCTCTGTCCGGCCTCAACACTCAGAGTGGTGACGTTCCACCCGCATCCGGCGTCCCGTCGCCACGACCTCTACAAGCACAACAGCTCTAGCCATCACACGTTGCTCCTCCAAGCGCACGCGGACAGATACTCTCATGGCAGTGGTAGGTGACGAGCGGCACCAGGCCGAGTCTGCGGGTGGACACGCGCCTCCACTATCGGAGACCTTTGAGGAAATGCAACGCTGCCTTTTATCTCTGGTGCCCGGGGGTGACCTGGAGCACTGGCGGCAGGAGCCACCAACCAAAACATACGAGTGGTCTGATTGGGCACGGGCCGAGGTCCTATCTCGTGGGCGCACCATGGTGGAGATTTACCCAAACTCCCATGTGCGATCCAATGCCAAAGCCACACTCGACAAATATGTGTGGGTGCAGGGGTGGCTCTGGAGGCGTGAGGACGGAGCATACCCAGTAGGCTGGTGCACTCCGGTGGTGCTGAGGGACAAAGTCATCATACAAGAACATGAATGGATGCACGTGCATTCTGCCACTGTATATGAGAATCTCGTCCCACATGTCTATTGGGTGGGACTGAAGAAGCAGATTGGGGAGGCTGTCGCCACATGCGGGACTTGCCTCTGCCATCACCCTCGCCAACGGATCTACCAGTCCCGTTTCGTGTGCGCCCGCCTCGGTGCGCCAATGGAGAGGGTTAGCATTGACTTTCATGGCCCCCTCCATACCACCCAGCGCGGCAACATGCAGTGGATACTCGAAATCGACCACATGACCAAGTGGGTCATGGCCCGGCCAGTTCCTAAGGCCGACGCAGCACACGCTGCGGCGTTCTTGAAGGAGGAGGTCATCTACAGCGGAGGTGGTTACAGAATCATCCAGTGCGACAATGGCTTGCACTTTCGTGGGAAGTTTGTGGAGGTGGCGGCGTACTTCAATATTGAGATTGTGAATGGGGCACCATATCGGCTGCAGGCGCAAGGCCAGGTTGAGCGCATGCATCAGGCAATCACGCAGACAATCCGGAAGTTTTCGGATGACAATGCGCCCTGGGATGAGAAGCTGGAAGACATCATTTATGAATACAACATCACGCCACATTCTTCTACTAGCTTCCCATCCTACATGTTACGTCACGGCTAGCAGCATTGGACCATGGCTACCCTGCCGCTCATGCCGGACGCGCCGGTGCCGCCACGGGATGAGGGTGTGACCATGGTAGACGAAGTGGAATTTATGAAACAACCAGGTGCCTGGCTTTAGAAGGGCCTCCAAGAGGCTCGAACACGGTGGTCTGTTGCAGCACAGTGCGGGATGGACCATTCTACCGCTGGTCTCATGCTCGATGGCCTCCAAGTCAGGGACGGTGTGCGAACGAAACGAGAGGAAGTGGGTAAGCGGTGACAGAACAAAGCGACACTCGTGGACCAGTGCTACCAAGTCTAAGCCGTGGACGGGGTTTATGTGTAGCTCGAGGGCCGCCACACATCGAACAACATGGTGTAACGTGAATGCCTTGAGAAGCTCCCGGCCCATTGGCAGACCCTCGTTGCTGGACGACACCGGCCCCGCGTTGCCTTTGATGACGACGTAGAGGAAGTGGCTGCTACAATTGTAGGCATCCCCCAGTCTCTTCATCACCCGGACCGCCCTCCCCCACCAACCACCACAACTGCAGCTCCAGCAGCCTACACACCCGGGACTTCGGCCGGGGGGACCTAGCTTGTTTCAACGGATATTGGGGTGCCCTCTCCTGCACAACAAGGCAAAGGAATACGCAAACAGGAAGCTGGAGCGAACGCAACATCACAATAACAGGAACAGCTAGAAAAGATAACGAAGAAAGAGGCAAGAAGGGCAACAACGGGATTGGTAGACGCTACCTGGAAGCGACAACGGGCCGGAAAAGACAAGCTCCCGACCCAGCGGACCACAACAACTGAGGAGACGCCGCCAAGGACAGTACCAGAGGTCCAGAAAAAGCTGCCTCCCCACGAGATCGCAACAAGTGTGGTGCCCGAGGCTCTAAGGCGACCAGTGCCAGGAGCAAAGCAGGCACACTAGAGTCGTAGAGCGATACCTGACGAAACAACCATGGCCATGCAAAAATAACAAGTGCAACAGTTACACATTGAAACGGCACCACATACGACAGATAACCAACCCGCGCTGACAACGGGAGATGTTGGACACAGCTTAGGGTTATTGCTGCTGGCTGTGACAACATCAAGAGTGCGTCCCGGAAGACCTCGTGAGTAGGGAAAGGAGGTGTTGCCTCCTGTAGCAGCTGCATCTGGCGTGGCGCTCAAGGCGTAGGCACCATGAGTAGCAGTAGCAGAGCAGCAGATAAAGGAGGTGCTGCCTCCTATAGCAGCTACATCCCGCGCGGCGCTCGAGATGTAGGCACCATAAGCAGCAGCAGCAGAGTAGCAGGAAAAGGAGATTTTGCCTCCTGTAGCAGCTGTATCTGGCGCGGCGCTCGAGGCGCAGGCACCATTAGCAGTAGGAACAGAGCAGTAGGGAAAGGAGGTGCTGCCTTCTGTAGCAGCTGCATCCGGCGCGACGCTCGAGGCACAAGTACCATCAGCAATAGTTGCAGAGCAGTAGGGAAAGGAGGTGCTACCTCCTGTAGCAGCAGCATCCGGTGCAGCGCCCGAGGTGCAAGCACCATTAGCAGTAGCAGTAGAGCAGTAGGGAAAGGAGATGCGACCTCTTATAGTAGCTGCATCCGGTGCGATGCCCGAGGCGCAGGCACCATCAACAGCAGCAACAGAGCAGTAGGGAAAAGAGGTGCTGCCTCCTAAAGCAGGTGCATCCAGCACGGTGCCCGAGGCGTAGGGACCATCAGCAGTAGCAGCAAAGTAGCAAGGAAAGGAGGTACTACCTCCTACAGCAGATGCACCCGGCGCGACACCCGAGGCACAGGCACCATCAGCAACAACAGCAGAGCAGCATGGAAAGGACGTGCTGCCTCCTGCAGCAGTTACATCCGTTGCGGGGCTTGAGGCATTGGCACCATCAGCAGCAGCAGCAGAGCAGCAGGGAAAGGAGATGCTGCCTCCTACAGCAGCTGTATCCGGCGCGGTGCCCGAGGCACAGGTACCATCGGCAGCTACAGCAGAGCAGCGGGAACGGGAGGTGTTACCTTCCGCAGCAGCTACATCCGGCGCGACATCCAAGGCGCAGGCACCATCGGCAGCAATAGCAGAGCAGTAGGAACGGGAGATGTTGCCTTCCGCAGCAGTTGCATCCGGCGTGGCACCCAACACGCAGACACCACTACCAGCAACAGAGGAGCAGCGGGAGAAGCCACGAAAGAAGAAAGGAAAAGGGCTCCGGGAGGCGAGGCCGGGGGAAAAGAAGCAAAGAAAAGAAGTAGAGGAATGAGAGAAGGAAAGGGAACCCCCACCCATGCAAGAAGAGCATCTCAGCTTAATCAATGCCCCTCCTCCAAGATGGGAACCATTGCCCCCTGACGATAGGTCTCTATGGCCAACCAGTTCTTGGCTGGAAGCGCAGTGGGAGCCAGAACAATAGATGCTAACGCAAGGGGGAGAGGAGCAAGGCGTGAGGTGCTCGAATTAAGCATTGAGACGGACGATCAAGATGGAGAAGAAGGAGAGGAAGAGGTGGCTCGGCAACTGTGTGTAATGTGTAAGAACCCAGTTGCCGCCAAGGGAGAGGTGGTGTGCGAGGGATGCCAGGCCAGCCTACATCTGGCTTGCTCTGACCTAGACCTGGACATCTTGCACGATATCAAGATGTGTGAAGCTTGTGCAGCTAAATTGAAGGAGAGAATGGGGGTGGACAGTGAGGTGGAACTGCTGAAGGAGGAAGAGAAAGAAAAGATCTGCTCGGGGCACGGGGTTGCGGCTGGGAAATCCAGTGTGCCACAGGATGAGGAGGAACCATGTGGCAACTGTGAAGAACCAATGGACGCAACTACTTTGTTCTGCTGCTTTGTGTGTAGACACCCTGTGCATGTAGCCTGCCAGGATCCGAAGGTGCGGGTGCGGCGGAAGGTGATAGGTTGCAAGAAATGTGCACCCATCATGCTGGCAATGGAAGATAATGAGGACAGGAGGAAACACAGGCCTATACCCAAGCATTGGATTGAGAGATGCGAAGCCTGCCGAGAGCCGCACGACCGCACGGAAGCAACCTGGTGCTATGAATGCAAAGCACCCCTTCACCGCAAGTGTGGGATCGAGATCCCGGGGTTGGGATGACACTGCAAGAGTTGCATCCAGAGGTTGGTTGAACAAGAGCAAGAGATGGACAAGGAGGGTGGACAGGTTGCTGGACCAGAACAAAGTGCCCCTGGGGTAGAGGAGACAGAGGAATGCGGAAAGTGCAAGCGGGCGGTGAGGACGTAGAAGAAACGCTGCTACAACTGTAGGATAGCCCTCCACTACATATGTGGGGAAGAAGAGTTGCTGTAGCGGAAGGCAGTGTATGTGTGCCCAACCTGCGCACCGGAGCTGAAAGGGAAGACGCGGAAGGAGAGAGAGGAGCAGGGAAAGGGAGGCCGGCAAGTGGCAGACGTGGAGTGGCGCCGATACCAACTGTGGCAACCACAACGTGGTTGCCACGTTAGAGCCCCAAGGCGCAGAATGAAGGGATACCGCAGGAAGGGCCCCATTGAGAATTGGATTGAATGGAGAGGACAAGATGGGTGGAGGAGGAGTATTCATCACTGGAAAAAGGGGCCGAGGAATCTACACTGGGAAGGGGACGGAAGCGCTAGCCATGCGGCTAGTGACGCATCGGAAAAGAGAGAGCGGGATGAACGAAACAAGGAAGGGGGATAGATGGACGGGGACGTCTAGCTTGTTCTGCGGAAGTAGGGTATAACAGTTTTAACGATGTTTTGTTCATCCACCGGAGGAAGGGATGGAAAGTGGGCCCGGGATCAGGATCTGGGAAAGGGGTCGACGGATGATCCGACAATCGTCGACCAAGGAAAAGAAATTACGAAAGGAGAAGTTTGATTCCGGGAGGCGACGAGGTGCAGAAAGGAAAGTTGTGGTGGAGGTTGTGACCCAACCACACCTACGAGGAAGGAAAGAAGGCGGCCAGAAGCTGGCTTGATGGTAGCAGAGTCGTACCCGAACCACGGAAAAAGGAGCGGCATTCGAGGTGCCTCATCCAGAGGCGCTTTTGATGTGCGAGCGGCGAAAGGGGCTAATGGACGAGATGAGGCTGTTGGAGGAGCGGTGCGAGAAGGAGGATAAAGAGAAGATAACCAACTGTTGTCCGGCTGTTGACACTGAGATTGTTGAGATGTTGAAACCCGATGCTGGTTGCGCCCGAGCAAACGACCAGCTACCGATTCCCGACCCAACCGTGGCATGGGAAGTCGAGCCCAGCGGTAACCAGCGAGACTGAGAGATTGCTGCTCCTCAGTTGACCCAGACCGTCGAGCGGGACCCGTGTCCCGTCTTGTGACAAGTCAGAGTAGAAACGTTAGGTCGGGTTAGGAGTGCGAGGAGGTGTGTGTGTGTGTGTGTGTGTGCGTACAGCCATCCCTAGATGGGAAGGCCGCTTCTTGTGGAGCACGTCACAGAACCGTCATGGCTGGGTCCTGAGTTTCTGCGGGAGCTACAGCCGCCTAGCTCAACCATGGCCGCCCGAGACTCCCCGGTGACCTTCTATGCCATCTACAGGTGTTGCAATGTGCCCCATTGACTCGGTGCGCGAACGGTCCTGGGAGTGATGCAATGGTTACATCATCCTGCTGGTGGGGCCTTGGAGCAGTTCTGGCGACCGTGGCTATGGAGACTTCCTCATGACGACGAGCCCCGCCCCATGGAAAGCTGGTAGGAGGCCACGCGTGACGTCGGGAGACGCGCCGCAGAAGCTGCCAAGGAACGGGCTGAGGCGCTCCAAGCCTACCAGCGGTACCGACAAGAACTCTTCCGTCTTTGGGAGGACGACCTGGCACATAGCAATTCCCGTGAAGGTCGACGTATTGACGGTCCATTGGAGTTGCGCCGCGCTGCTCCACGGGCAAGCGACCAAGGCAGAGTCAACCGCACGGTGCTCGTGCAAGGGCCTGCTCCTACCAATGATCCATCGGTAAAGGAAGTGTATGGTTTGCGCATGTTTCTTGGTGATATGTAGGATGTTGAATGCATGAGTAGCAGAGAAATGTTGATCGTTTGTCTCTCCTTTTGACTGAATGCAAGTGCTTTAATTATTTAGATTGTCTTATCGGGAGTGTTTATCTTAGGTGGTATCATATCATCCGGTGAATGATTGGCCGTCCGTAAATGAATACCGATGAATCAGCTAAGAATACGGAATAAGCATGACATATTCCCCACGGTGATGCGCTGAATGATCTATCGAATGACTAGGACTGTCTTAGGTCATCATCGTATCATCCGGTGAATGATTGGCCGTCCGTGAATGAATACCAATGAATCATCTAAGAATAGGGAATAAGTATGACATATTCCCCACGGTGATGCGGTGAATGATCCATCGAATACCCAGGAGAAGGAACCAGGCAAAGTCTTCCGATCAACAGAAAACACACTGAGAATAAGTGTTGGAAAGGTGCAATATGGAATATCATGTGTCAAGCGGCGTCATGGTATAGTGTGAAGTGAGCCATGATGGAGAGCTGATCCCTACATGCTGTCAGACCCGATTTCGGCCGATGGCGAAAAAGGGTATAATACGTGCTACGGCCATTGCAGTTGCATTCCACGCGGCTACTCGTGAGGACCTCAGCAGTGTTATGAGCGTTGTAGGAGCAGCAGCAGCAACAACAACAACAGAGGAGCAGCATCTGTAGCAGAAATCTTTGTCCACCTCTTTTGCTGTGCAGCTACCTTGCAAGGCTACCGGGCACTGAGCACATTGGCATCCCCTCTTGATAAGGACCCCCTCTCGACTTCACCCAAGGCCATGCGTGAGCGTGACTGCCTCGACGACAAGATAGCGTAATACAAGGAGAGAACAGAGCATGAGATGTGGTTGAGGGTTCGCCGCAGCAGTCCGGGGTATCACCCTGGTGAGGACTTTGACCCTGTCGAGTCATACTGTTATTCTGCCACTGACGACTCACCAACAACGAATGACGCACCAGCCACGGGACCACCACGTGATCACCAAGCTCTTCATTCTCCGGTAAGCCCACAGGACTCATCAGAAGCGTCGACGTGCCGTCCATTGTGGAGGAGCACCAGATTCTTTAGCAGCAACACCTAGAGCATCTGCTTCACACCGTGTACCTTCTCCAGCTACATCCGTGGAGTCAGCCTCATCTCCTTCACTTGATGTCTTGACCACACGGCAGGCTGCTCTTGTTTTCAGTGCTGCTGTTGCTTCCACTTTTGCTGCTACTACACGTGCTACACGTGCACCTATAACCACTACTGCTGGCAGGAAGATTGAGACATATACTGCTACAGCAGTTGATCAGGGTCCTCTGGCGACAGCTTCTGTCAGCGTCGTTACTCAGACTACAGCCGCAGCAGACGAAGTAGCATCAGTAGTAGCAGCGGCTGCAACAATACTCTCTAGTACTGTCACCTCCATCCATGCATCCACTACACAGGTTTCAGCATTACCCTCCTCATCATCGGCAACCCGTCCTGCTGCCATCTCCACTATTTCAGCTGACACGCTAAGAGGAGTTGCCTACCTCATCGTCCCCGCATCCGCCCATGTTGCAGTTGTCAGAAAAGAAAGACAACTCCATCAAGATGTGGAAGAACCCGGGGTCACCCATGACATTTCTCCAATGAACCGCAGCTGTCCTCGCACCAAAACATATCACCGAGCGACGTATAACTCAACGGTATGTCACCAGCAACTGCATGGGCAGGCACAAAAAATCGATGACCGGTCCATCACAAATGAACACCGGCATGTCCCGCTCACGGGACCGTTCGGTCCCGCCAGTGCCATACTAAAAATAAGGATTCAGCTAGATAGCCGCAAGATGACAACGCAGGGAAGTGGCCGGTACAATGCATCGCAACGACCAATCGCCAAGACTTTCGGCCTCTCCCTGAACGGCTCCACGGCTCCACGGTCAGCAGTAGCTGTGGGAGCAGGACTAGGCTTAGGCTGCGGCTAACATACTATCCACCTTAGCAAGTGGACTAGAGTAGGAGTAGGACTGAACTATATCTATCTCCCGTTTGTATTGTCCCTAGTTATCTTAATGAAGATCATGGCCTTGCATCAGTGTATTGTTGCCCGCCTTTGGATTGTGGCGCATCTGCTTCCTTCTGTTCTCTTCTGCCCGCCTCTCGGCTGAGGTCCTTGCACTTCTGCTGTGATCGTACTCCTGCCTGCCATGTCCGGCTTTGGCATCTTTCTGCCTTAAGCATGAGTGTGGAGCGCAAACTCATGAGCTCTATGGCGCGACTATGCTTTCTCATCAGCCGACGCTCACGTGTATCCTCTCACTCGCGGCCCGTCCTTGGTAGCTGTGGCTTGCCCTGCTAGCAGCCCGCACCGCAGTGCTGTGGCCATCACCAGCTGCAAGAAAGGCTCCATCGGCACCCTCCTCCAAGGCCTGGGCTACACCCTGCCTCCACGCTGCCTGTGTAGCACACACTTCACACTTAGGCGCTGAGGCCTTGACTCGGCCCGCGCCTCAGCTCAAAGTACACCCAACTCCGGCTCGTCTTGTACTTCAACCGCACCGCCTCCATTTGACCTTCGCATTCCTTTTCTTCTGCTCAGTCATTCACTTTGCTTATTCTTTGGCCTGCCTCCCTTTTGCATCACGTCTACGTCTACCCTCTTTGAGGTTTTGTACTTGTGAACAGGTCTTGCGGCATCCCAAGTGGTTCAGTTCGCGCTTTGGCGCTATGGCTCGCCTCCTAGCTCGCCCATGCCTCGGACCGCTTCCATTTATCATGAGTAATACCTAGCAATTTTACTGACATGGTATCAGAGCAGGCGATCCATTGACCTGTTGCCCATCAGCATCATCCCGCTACATCATTCTCACTGATGCCAGTCACACAGGATCAAAGCGCGCAGTGACAACTCCAAACCTGAGAAACATCCAACAGCATCATCCGGTTCAACACTCCATCACTATCAGTCTGCAGCATCTTCACCAAATTTTGTATTGTGACCTCTATCTCCAGCCTGATCGGTCCTTTCGCCCGACACATCAAAGGAGCTGCACAGCGGAATCAGCAATAACACCATCGGTGTGCACCTCCAGAAACTCTCCTCACCTGCCTACCTCCACAACCTCATCCTCTCTTCCCAGCACCTGTCTCCTACTCAAGTGAGAATTGTCCCTCCACCTGTTGTAGAAATGTGCCAAGATATTCTCTCTCTACTTCTCAACACATCGCATCATTATGATGGCAACTGCTGACCACATCCACCAGACTCAACAAAGTTGTAGTCGCCTTCTCCTTGGCCTTACCTTCTTCATCGGGCTAGTTCCAGATATAATCCCAGACCATACTTTGCTCTACTTCTGCACCTGCATCGCTTGTATCCTCACCTACACTGGTTTCGAGCTTCTGTGCAAGCCAAAACCGTCCTCAAGACCTAATCAAATCCTCCGATCTTGAACCGCCAACAGCTCACAAAGGGAACTACTAACACCTGAGTCTCCATCCATATCCTCAACCTCTTGCATCTCATCTCAGATCCCAGTAAAACCCTCCTCCAAAGCTGTCGCCTCCCAACTCCCTACTCAATCAAGGATCACAGCTGAACACTCTCTCGCCATCAACACCCTTACGGCGGACTGTAGTAAGTGTTTCGAGGAACGACGTTTGGCCAGCCATCCCCCTGGACTGACCACCTTCTAGAACCATGAATGTACGCTTTTGTCCTCGTCCTCTTCTCCATCGTCAAAATCTCCACCGACCCCAGCACCTTCCTCACCTCGTTTCTCGTACTATACCAAAAGTCAATCTCGGAGAAAGCGAAATAACCTCTTCCGACAGCTTTAGAGCAGAGGACATATCCATTTCACACATCAGAGCCATCCTACACCAACTCCACCCTGTCAGATCTCACCATTCACATGCGTGGCTTCACCATCAACTGCTAGGTGCTCATCTTCCCTCATGGCAATAGACTGTGACAGAACTTCATCACATAGGAATCTGTTTCAACAAGATCGGACAACTGCACCCTTCACGCTGAAGGAGGCGACCACCTTCATGCATAATTTTCTATGGGATAGACATCACAGCTTCATGCAGCACCTTCACCAACACCTCAATCACATCATCTCTTGCAGAATCCTGCCACCAACTCCAAGCACCTGGGCCTACGACCCCAACAGTTCTCCGCAACAGCTCCTTCACCAACTCAACCCCACTCTCAGAAGTACCTTTTGACTACTTCCTTCTCCTATTCCACCTCCGCTCCCCTGCTCTTCCCCACCATGGATGCTCAATTCTCCTCATTCAGATTCACTACTGCACGCCAGGAAAGTATCCTTGATGTACTACACCAAGTCTCCTCCTGCCAACTTACCTTGTACCAGCTCTCTGCTCAAACTGACCAATGCACATCTTGAGGACTTGAGGGCGGGTGTCAGAAAAGGACAACTCCATCAAGATGTGGACGAACCCGGGGTCACCAAAGACATTGCTCAAGCCAACCTTAACTGTCCTTGCTCCGAAATATATCACTGAGTGAGGTACAACTCCGCGGTATGTCACCTGCAACGGTAATGGCGGGCACAGAAAATGAACAACCGGTCCATCAGAAACGGACACCGGCATCTCCCGCTCACTTGAGCGTTTGGTCCCGTCGGTGCCATACCACAAATAAGGATACGGCTGGATAGCCGCAAGATGACAATGCAAGGAAGTAGCCGGTACAATGCATCTCAACGACCAGCCAATAAGAGTTGTGGCTTCTCGTCGAAAGACTCTATGGCTCCATCGTCAGCAACAGTTGTGGGAGGTGTAGCTAGGCTGAGGCTGCGGCTAATATACTATCCATCTTAGCAAGTGGACTAGAGTAGGAGTAGGACTAAACTATATCTATCTCCCGTTTGTATTGACCTAAGTTATCAAGATCAAGATCATTGCCTTGGATCAGTGTCTTGCTACCCTTCTTTGGACTGTGGCGCCTCCATTCCTTTGATCACCTCTTGCTGCTCGCCTTTGGGCGGTGGCACTTCTACTTCCTTCTGTCCTCTTCGGCCCACCTCTCGGCTGAGGCCCTTGCAGTTCTGCTGTGATCGTACTCCTGCCCAACATTTCCGATTGTGGCATCTTTCTGCCTTAAGCATGATTGTGGAGTCCAAACTCATGAGCTCTATGGCCCGACTATGCTTTCTCATCAGCCGTCGCTCGCTCGTATCTGTCAGAAGAATGCAAGGAGCAGAGACGGCAATGGCAGAAGCAAGCAGAAATAGCAGAACATGCATAACTACATCAGCATGAAGACGGAAGCAGAAGGGCACAAGGGGTTCCACGGAGTTAGCCACAGAGCTTAAGGAGGGGTGAGGTGCTGAAGATGTGAGGTAGACAGGGGCTAGTGAGAGAAAGTAGGAGTAAAGCGAGAGTCAAGTTGATGCGTGCTGAATGAAGGATGACAAAGCGAAGAGAAGTGAGCTGAGACTGGTTGGCAAAGGCAGTGGAAGCAAGGAGCAAGCAGAGCGAGGACACTGCGGCGAAGCCATGGAACCAAAGGGGAACAGGATGGGAAGAACTGTTCTGGTTAAACATAAAGGTAATGAACATCCTCAATATATACAGTCAGATAAGGACAAAATAGGGAAGCAACAACGTCTTGTGCGCTAGCCGGACGCGCTTGCGATTTGTGTCGCTTATTAGGGGATTACTCGGTCATTTGCCCGTTTGGTCGGTTGGAGACCCACAATGGCTAGTGTTGATCACCGAGTTGGTTGGGTCGAAGGTGAACTGATGTTCGAGAGTTTGCTTTCCTGCGGGTGCTGCGGGCTAGTTTGGTTCTTATTTTGACATCCCCCCAGAATCCAACTTCCACGCGTGAGAGACAATTCATTCTTGATGTGTAGCCCTGGGAACTCCACAAGTCAGGAGCAAGTGTGACCACATAGTGGTGAGATCATTGGGGTAGACTTGGGTGAGAGGCTGTCCATTGGGATGCATGAATTCCCTCAGTTTTGCTCGCACTGCCTGGTTCGCCTGCCTGTATTCTTCTAGTTGTGCGGCGGGAGTTGGAGCATTTCCAAGGTAGAATTATCTCCCAAGAAGTGTATCTGTGACGCCGAAGCCAAGGTGAAAGTAGGAAAAGAAGGCTTCGTACACTTGGGATACCCAACGAGTCACGAGCAAGGAGTTAGGGTCATCCTCGTCAGCACGGAGGACAATTGTCCGTCCAATAAGAGTTGGAAGAGAGGTGATGTACTGAGACATTGTTCGAATCCATTGCCGCCACCGTGTTTGTTGAAGGATGCGGTGCCAGAGAAGGGGACCGGTGTGGAGGAAGGAGATGTGAGAGTCGTAGCCTATTGAGAGGAATGGTCGTAGACAATGAGCTAGATTGACGAGAGCAGCCTGGTATTCAGGGATTTGTGGTCTTCTGAGGTAGTCAGACTCATATCGTCCGAGAAGTAGTGATGCACCATTGAAGTGTCCGAACCACCATGTTTGGTCCAATGTGAGAAGGTTTTCCGACCAGGTAATGATGTTGGAACCATCCTCAGTAAGAACTGGTATACTCGAGGTAAGTTGCTGGTGCTGCCTTTGGGACATGGCGACACATGTTGATGATTGCTGGTGACAGGGTGGAGCAAGGTAGCTGAATCTCGACGCAGAGGCAATCCGCGTACGCTGGGGAAGTTTCAGCGTGAGTGCAAGTGGTCGCAAAATAGGCGATGTGACCGAGCGGATCCATTTGCCAAGCAGATGATGAAAGCGAATGATGGCAAAAAAGGGATTGATGGTTGGGTGGGTGCATGGGCAAAACCACGTGCGGTGCGGAAGTTTCCACGTGGGCGCAGGTCGTCGCAAAACAGGCGATGCGACCGGATGGATCCTTGTTTGTGCCAAGAAAATGATAAAAGTTCATGATGGTAGAAAAGCGACTGATGGCGGAATGGACACATGGGTGAAACCGTGTGCACTGCAAAATAGGGGAATAGAATGCGACAAGGGGAAGGAACAGGCCAACACGTCGCGAGAAATCTGCTACTGGCGTGGGTGTAGGCTACTCTAGAGCAGGCAGCCAGCTGCTAGAGGTCCTTGTGCTGGTATTATATGCTTATGATTGCGGATGATGGAGATAGAAGCCGATTACGAGGAAGTGGATGCAAGGGTGAAACCACGTGCACTGCAAAATAGGGGAATAGGGTGCGGCAAGGGGAAGGCATAGGCCGATGCGCCACAAGAAATCTGCTACCGACGTGGGTGCAGGCTGCTGCGAAGTAGACAGCTAGCTTGTGCAGGTCCTTGTGCTGGCAGTAGATGCTTATGATTGCGAATGATGGAGGTGGAAGGTGATAATGGAGAGGTGGGCGTAGGGGCGAAACCACGTGCGCTGCAAAAGTTTTGGCATGGGCACAGGTCGTCACGGAATAGGCAATGCGACGGGATGGATCCTTGTGCCGAGCGGAGAATGATGCGAGAAGCGGAGGAATGATTGATGATGATTGGGCGTAGGGACGGAACCACGTGCACTGCGGAGCAATGCTGATGATGAAGCGGAAGCTGATAAAAAGCAGAAGAAACTAGGATGAGGATGATGCGAAAGTAGGTTGAAGGAGGCAACGGATGCTGATGAGCAATGAGGACGATGTGTGGAGGCTGAAAGCAACATGAGATGAAGTTGACGGGGCAGTGACGGCAGGAGGAGGATGGACGAGAAGCGAGGGAGGCGGTAGTAGACATAGGTGAAGTAGCCAGCTCCTCTATTATCAGGAGAGTGACGGCTTGTTCCCCAATTGGCTTGAAGTGTGAGTAGGAAGACTGGTGGTGTCTAATATCCTGGCAGCGATAGGAAGTCGGCTACAGCAGAGGAAGTCGTGAGGTAAGCAGTGACGCTGGTCCGCTGATGTTAGGAGATTGATGGCTTGTTTCCCAGTTGGCTCGCAATAGGAGCAAGAAGACTGGTGGTATCCGATGTCCTGATGCGAGATTGTAATCTGCTGCCGCTGACAATAAAACAAAGCGGTGCGAGGATGAGGCTTGGTGCGGTGGATGCGGGGAAGCTGAGGTGGATGGGACTGATGAAGTAGATGTGTCAGATGAAGAGGACGAAGAAGGCGAAAGAACTTGCAGAGGCTAGGATGATGAGAGACGGCAGGTGGTAGGCGACAAGAAGCTTCCAGGAAAATGACGGAAGGCGGCGGCTCGAGAATTCTTTGTGGTTGTTCTGGCCAAATCACCGATTATTGACCACGGGCGCGGAATGGGCGCAGGGTCAGGAGAATGAGTCATTACTCCAATGTGAGGAGCTGTCCAGGCAAAGCTGCTGTTGTCAACTAGTGACGAAGCTGAAGAGCATGAAGTGGCGGTGGTGGCGGCAGATGAATGCTGGACGGAGGAGCAAAGCAGTGGTAAAGGTGAAAGCGATGACTGGGTCACGGGATACTAGGTGATGTTACCCGAGGCTCTGATACCATGTCAGAAGAATGCAACGAGCGGAGACAGCAATGGCAGAAGCAAGCAGAAGCAGCGGAACACGCAGAACTGCATCAGCATGATGACGGAAGCAGAAGGGCACAAGGGATTCCGAGGAGTTAGCCGCAGAGCTTGACGAGGGGCGAGGTGCTGAAGATGCGAGGTAGACAAGAGCTAGTGAGAGACAGTAGGAGTAAAGCAAAAGTCAGATTGATGCGTGCGGAGTGAAGGATGAAAGAACAAACATAAGTGAGCTGAGATTGGTTGGCAAAGGCAATGGAAGCAAGGAGCGAGCAGAGTGCGGACACGGTGGTGAAGCTGCGGAACCAAAGGGGAACAGGATGGGAAGAATTGTTCTGGTTAAACATTGAGGGAATGAACTTCCTCAATATATACAGTAAGAATAGGTCAAAATAGGGAAGTAACGACTTCTTGTGTGCTAGCCGTACGCGCTTGTGATTTGTATCGCTTATTAGGGGATCACTCGGTCACTTGCCCGTTTGGTAGGTTGGAGACCGACAACGGCTAGTGTTGATCACCGAGTTGGTTTGGGCCAAAGGTGAACTGATCGGTGAGAGTTTGGTTTTCCGCGTGTGCTGTGGGCTAGTTGGATTCTTATTCTGACAGTATTTTCTCGCTCGCGGCCCGCCATCAGTAGCTGTGGCTTACCTTGCTGGCAGCCCGTACCGCGGTGCTGTGGCCATCACCATTTGTAAGAAAGGCTCTATCGGCACCCTCCTCCAAGGCCCGAGCTACGCCCTGCCTCCATGCTGCCTGTACAACACATACTTTACGCTTAGGCGCTGAAGCCTTGACTCGGCACGCGCCTCAACTCAAAGTACACCCAACTCCGGCTCGTCTCGTACTTCACCCGCACCGCCTCCATTTGACCTCCGCATTCCTTTGCTTTTGCTCAGTCATTACTACGCTTCCGCATTCTTTTATTTTGCTTATTCTTTGGCTTGCTCTCTTTTACATGATGTCTACGTCTACCCTCTTATAGGTGTTGTGCTCAATGACAGGTGTTGCGGCATCCCAAGTAGTTCAGCTCATGCTCGGCGCTATGGCTTGCCTCCCGGCTCGCACATGACTCAGACCGCTTCCATTTATCATCAATAACGCCTAGAAATTTACTGACTGCTGTGGTGGCATCCTTAGCAGCAACTGCTCTCCCACCTTTGTTTTCATTAGGCCACCAGGCTTGGTGAGCCTGGTTTTCTCTCTTATCCTAGCCCCTTTTGCACTGCATCTGTAGTGACGTGTTTGTGCATCCAGATCCTTTGCCTTGCAGCAGACTTCTGACACATCAATCACTTACATCCCATGCCCATTGGGGCCATGGAATATTTGCCAAAATGCTCTCGACCGCATCACGTCGACTGCATCATGCCGGTCGACGGTGATCAGTATGCTGCTTTACAAGCTGAGCTGCAGCATGAGCACAATGCCTTGCAGGCTGGCTCATTGCGCAGCTCACTACAGAGGAAAAGCTGCAATCTCAACAAGCTGATCAAGAGACCTTTGTAGATCACATTGCTGATTTTGTCCTTAACCGCCTTCAGCGCGCATTGCACAGTACGCCTTCTGCCTCCGTTGTTGCAGGCATTGCTGCTACATTTTCCACCTCACCCGCTTCTACATCCGCCACTGCTGGCTCTACCTCCTCTGACCCTCTCGCTGTCATAGTCGCCGTTTGCGTAGCCGCTGCCAAAGCCCTTACAATACCAACGCAACGCAAACCTGACTTTGACTCCCATCCACCTCACTTCACTTCCAGTATCACTTTCTATTCCTAGGAGGTCCGCTTCAGTGCTTGGGCACATAAGGAGCAACTCTGGGAGTACTGCCATGAACCGAATCCCTCTGCAAATCCGCCCTTTGTACCCGTTAAGTCTGAGTCTGCCTGTGCTGTGCATGCTCTCATTCATGCTGGACCCAATGTTCTCACTGACGAGATCGGATTCTACAATGCCAACACTACAAGATGCACAACTGTTGATGTGATTGGCTCTTACGTGCTGATCAAGCATCGCACAACAGTGAATGAGCATGCTATCCAGAGCATCCTCACTATCAAGATCAACATGCTCCATATGCGTGCTGATGAAACTGCAGACGCCTATTTGGCTCACGGTCTACGCTTGCTGCGTGACCTGGGCAAAGCCGAACCTGGACAACTTTCTGCTACTATTTCCATCATCAATGGTCTTATCCCCGAGCTCTCTGACGTCTTCCAGGAGGTGAAAGCCACCGAGCTTGAGCTCTTAGCCGGTCTCCCTATTCCTGAGGATGCACCACTCAGCATTAGTGCCTTCTGGAAGTTCACTGTCCGGCGCATCACTGATTGGTGGAGCCCGCTCCACCAAGCTTGCATCCATCGTGTAGTAATTGTAGCAGTGACCATCGCACTTCCTTCCACCACCGCCTCAGCTGCTACCTCATCATCCACGACGTCCACCATGACAGCTACCTCCCTAGCTTCCCAGGGGGATGGTGGGGGTGGAGGTCATGGTAAAGGCAAAGGCATGGGTGGTATCGCAGGTGGCGGTTGACAGGGGGCCACGGCAAAGGATGGGGTTCTGACAACACCGCATCTTCTTCCTCCTCCTCTAGTACCATCACATGCTGGAACTGTGGTGCTACCGGCCATGCCGCTCCCAAGGGTCTTGCACCACCCGATGATGAACGCCTTGCCTTTGCCATGCGTGTACACTGGGCACGCTCCTCCAGTGGTGATGGTGGTGCTTCTTGCTCCTCCACCTCCACTGGATCTTCCGGCTGTCCACCTTCTTCCTCTTCATCTGCTCCTGCCTAGAACATGACCATGGCTTCACCACCTCCGCCTTATCCCTGGGGCTGGCCTCCCGGGCTTGACGACCCAGTCTAGTATAGACCCGCTTTTGGGTCCAACTCTCCTCCATCGTGGGGATCGTCCACCTACTCCTCCCGGCACCCCTCTTCTAGTATCGTCACCACCCCTTACACACCTGACGACGAATGCCTGCTGGACTCTGCCCTCTCTCATGTCGTCCACCAGAGACACCTTTGTGATCAGGGAGGTAAGAGTGTGTGTGCGGTTGAGAGGACACTTGCATGGGCTGTTGATGATGGTCTTTGTAGTCCGTCATAGGGTCATGTCCAGGGCTGTTCTCCGGTTGATGTCCCGTGGATTGAGGACTATCAGTCTTACAGTTTCCCTTGTTTCCTTGCTGCCTGTGGCCAGTACCTCCCTACCCGCTCTGCCATTTCCGTTGTTAGCCGTGATCAAGCATGTGTTCGTGTATCGTGTGGCTTCTGGATCCTTGACTCAGGAGCCCACCCATCACATGACCTCCTGTCATTCCTCGTTTGTCTCCCAGGGTCCAGTTGGCTCTGTCCACTTTGTGTGCACTGATTCTGGCAAACTTCTGCCAGTCCATGGTGTTGGCGTTGTTTACTTTGTTGGCCTTGGGAGGAGCTCTTCTTACCAGACGTGTTGTACGCGCCTGCTCTTGAGCTGAGTCTGCTCTCTGTTGCGAGTCTCGATAACCAGGGCATAGATTTCTCCTCTAGCAGTGGCGTTGCATCTGTGCTGCATCGAACCAATGGTCGTATTCTGCTACATGGCACACACTGTGATCGTCTGTATTACATGCCCTTACTTGCCCCTCATCCCGCTTCCACTACCCTTGTTCATGTCGCACGCTCCCCCTCTCATGTGCACGGAAAGCAGTTGCACCGTCGGCTCTACCACATTCACACTACTACCGTTGATATTTTGCTGCGAGACAAGCCCGCTCATGGTCTCGATGCCGACACGTTTCCTGCTCCTTGCGTTGTTGACTATCACGACTGCGCTTAGGGTAAAATTCACCGTTCCCCGTTTCCCACGTCTGAGTCCCATACTTCATACCCCCTTGACCTCTTGCACGTTGACGTCATGGGACGACTTGCCCATGATGCTCTAGGAGGGGTTTGCCGTTGTATCCTCTGTGTCACTCATGACTTCTCTCGCATGCCCTCGGTCTTTACACTCCACCAAAAGAGTGACGTCTGCACTATCCTTAAGTCATGGTTTCCCCAAGCCAAACTGGCCTGTGGTCGCTGCCTGAAAGTCATTCATCATGATCATGGTGGCAAGTTCATGAGCCCGCTTCTTGTCCTCTCGCAGGGTGTGTATGTTGCCGTCGGCTCCTTACACGCCCTAAAAGAATGGCATCTCTGAGCGCTAGAACCATACACTTGCTGATGGTGTCCGTACACTTCTCAGTGAGTCTTCTCTTTCCCATGTCTTCTCTTTTGAGGTCATGTCCTACATGACCTGGGTCTGCAACCGTGTTCCCCATGACCCTCTCCCTCGTCATATCACCCCCTTTAAATGCTCAAACGGTTGTTTCTCTGATCTGCATCTTGCCCGTGTCTGGGGCTACGTTGCTACCGTCTGGCTGACGGAGGACTTTCGGGATGGCAAACTCAGCCCCTGCGCCCACCTCTGCACCTTCCTTGGTGTCTCGGCCATGTCCCGGGCTTGGTGTTTATTGGAAGCTGAATGGTCCCATGACATTGAGTCCCCTGACGCCCTTTTCTTTGAGAATTTCTTTCCTTGTGACCTGTCCAGTGTGCCACCACCCTCTTCTCTCTCCTTGCTCAGTCGGCTTGGAGGGGGTGTGCCTGTCCCAGTCTCTGATCTCCCAATGTCATTTTCCCCTTCCATTTACATGGCGCCTCTTGCTGTTCCATCAATGTCTATCTTTGCCACGGACGGTGACTCAGAGGACTCCTCCTTGAATTCCTCATCATCCCATACTTCCTCGTCATCCCATGCATCCCCTGTGCCTATTGAGTCAGCACCCTTTGTTTCCCATACACAGTTCCCTGTCCACTCCACTCCCAGCTCATCCCCTGAGCTAGCGCTACAGATGCCTTTGGTGGTTGACACTGCTGAGCCACCACCTGAGGTCTCCCCTCTTGGTCCTCACTCCTATATACGCGGAGGAAGACTTCGTGCTCTTCCTCAATACTCCTCTCAAGCCTCTCACTCCTTTCAACAGCGCTCACGCTCCACGGCTGGACCTTCTATCGTACCCACGAACACCGATGCACTCGGCCCCTCACAAGCCTCTCAGCCCTCCTAGCGGGTCACACGCTCTAGCGCGTTGTCCTCCACTTCTGACCCTCTATTTGACCCATTGGCCTTGATAAACTTGGTCTTGTAGTCAGTGTTGTTCACCCTAACTCAACAGTGGGCTATGCTCTTATAGCTCATGAGTTTCATAGCGTCCTTGAGTCCTCTGTTATTGGTTATGCCACCACATGTTTCGTAGCCTCCGGCCTTCCTACCATCCCTCACGAGTCTACCACTGTCTGCCAGGCTCGTGAGGCAGCTGATGCTGACCATTGAGAGAAGGCCATGCACGAGGAGTTGACTAGAATCAAGGAGTATGATTTTTTAGAGCTTGTGGACCTCCCTGTAGACCGCAAGGCAGTCTCTGCTCGCTGGGTCTTTTGGTGAAAGTTGAAATCTGATGGCAAAGTTGACCTGTACAAGGCTCACATCATGGCCAAAGGCTTCTCTCAGATCCCTAAGATTGACTTTGATGAGATCTTTACCTCGGTTGGGTGGTACACCACTGTCCGACCGCTTTTGAGCCTTGTCATCCTGCACGACTGGGAACTGGAACAGATGGATGTCAACAATGCCTTCCTGCATGGGCATCTTGACAAGGAAATCTACATGGTCAAGCCACCGAGATTCACCAATGGCACCAGCAAGGTCGAGCGACTTCGTAAGGCCCTTCATTGACTCAAGAAGTTGCCGCATTGTTGGAACATGGAGATCTCTTCCACACTTGAGAGGCGGTTAAGGACGTAGCATTGTGGATCCAGAATTCTTCTTGAGTGCCCTCTCGGAGCCATTTGTGGCCATCCTTGTCTACGTCGATGACCTGCTTATTGCCTCCCATAGTCCCGTAGCTCTCTAGTCTGTGAAGAACTTGCTACAGTCCATATACAAGATGAAGGACTTGGGTCTGGCACGAGTGTTTCTCGGCATGGAGCTCGAGCTTGATCATGTGCGTTGCACCCTGCACATGGAACAAGCTGCATACTTCCGTACACTGGGGGAGCGGTTTGCTTCTCTACTGGCCGACACCCCCACTGCATCCACATCGATGACTCCAGCAGGACAACACCTGATGATGTCTCTTCATTCAGCACAGCTAGGGGAGACTGTTGATGTCACCGACTACCTCAGTGTGGTCGGCTCCATCATGCATCTTGCCACCACCACCCGGGCAAACGTGGTCTTCTCGGTCAACTTCTTAGCCCAGTTCTCCCAACAGCCTTGCCAGAAACACCTGGAGGTGGCACTGCATGTTGTCCTTTACGTACTGTCCACCGTACGTGTGGGGATGTGCTATTGTGCTCAATCCTCTTTGGTGGTCGACAGATATACAGACAGTAATTGGGCAAATGACAGAGATGCTCGTAGCCGCATTGGTTACATCTCTCTTGTCCGTGGGACTGTAATCTCTCGAAATAGTAGAAAATATGGATGTGTTGCCCGGAGTTCCAGTGAGGCAAAATGTTACTTCTCTCCTATACATGTTCCCTCTGTTGTGGCCATGAGTGCACAGGGCCTGCTGACATAGAGAGTGGAGGCAACACACAGTGAGCGCATGCGCCATCACAGGCTTGGCAACATATCTGCCAGCCCCACACGTGCTCACTGCCATTTTGTGGTGCCCCTTGACCACTGCTGTACTTGGGCCAAGTGTAGGCATGCACTGCTCCTATGGAGTAAGTCCCTTACGTCTAGTGCCAAGAGTCTACCCGGTAGATGCTAAGTAGACGCTAAGACATGCCTGTTAAGCGCAATGGTTAGAGCTCCAGAGTTAGATTCGTGAGGTCACGGCTTCAAACCATGGCAGGGGCAATATTCTTTGTGACCCAAAGAATGAGAGGAAGCTTCAAGGATGCTTCTAGTGGACGATGCCACTTGGCGGTCATAGGACGCATGACGTGGCGGACTGGTGAGGTGGCACAGGATTGCCCTGGAAGTGGCCCTCCAAGGAGCCACTGCGCGCACATTTCCAGAGTCGGCTGTAGAACTATAAGTACATGTCACTTGCATGTGATTTCTTATCCACTTCTTACCCTTGAGACTTGTGCTGAAAACTAAGGCATAAGTTGGCCAACCAAGGGCAGATATAAAAGACTTGGGACAAGTTAAAAGGAGGAACCAAGAGGCCACGGCAGGGACAAGCTTTGTGAGCTGAATAATGTGGAAACACGATCCTGAGGGGGATATCTTCTCATAGCTGAAATGTTATGAGCGGTCGGCGGATGTCACTGCACTCTGTTTTTAGACCGTTTGCCCCAGGCGGGTTGACAAAGGGTTATGGGCCCACACTGATCAGTGCCCATTGCAAACCCTCTGCTCACATAAGTGGCAGGTTCATCGGTATCCAAGACTCATGGCGTTGAAGACCCAGCTCCATCTGCTCCATCGTCAGCCTACCTAGGCCTAAGGTGCGTACAAGTGTGAGAGGACAGACACGAGTTCGGCTCGTGGTCCAAATCGCTCTCCACGGACAAGGAACGAGGACACGCTCTGCCCTTGTTGGTATGACCCTCGAGTCCTAACGAGACAAGCTCTGCCCTTGTGGGTATGATCTCGTGTCTGTGGGAGCACTTCCTCCACCATAGCTAGGGGCCATCGGCTGGAGGGGTAAGCAACGGATTTGCACCTTCCAAATCGGTAGCAGACAATAGCCTACATCAGCCTACATCGGCCTCAACGAAGTAGAGAAGCAGAGTAGCAGAGTAGCAGGATGAAGACGCCACCTACGACGCTCAGTCTTGAGCAGATCAATGGTGGCATGACAAAGTTCACAGGGACAAGTTCACAATTTCCCTTGTGGAAATGGCAGTTTGAGATTGTCATGAGAGTGCGCGGCTACTTGAAGATGTTCCTTGGAGAAGAGGTTGAACCACCAAAAGATGACCCTGGGTATGANCCTACATCGGCCTCAACGAAGCAGAGAAGCAGAGTAGCAGAGTAGCAGGATGACGACGCCACCTACGACGCTCAGTCTTGAGCAGATCAATGGTGGCATGACAAAGTTCACAGGGACAAGTTCACAATTTCCCTTGTGGAAATGGCAGTTTGAGATTGTCATGAGAGTGCGCGGCTACTTGAAGATGTTCCTTGGAGAAGAGGTTGAACCACCAAAAGATGACCCTAGGTATAAAACATGGAGCACCAAAAACGAGCTGGCGCTAGCCGTCCTTGTGACATCAGTGCATGAGTCACAGCATGCCCATCTCCACAGCATCACCCTCGCATCGAAGGCTTATGAAAAGCTTGCACGTGTGCACCAGTCAACGGCTCTGGCTAATCGCCTCTTCATCCTTCAAAAGCTGATTGGGATGAGAGTGAGCGAGGGAGAGTCCATTCTGGCCTTCCTGTTGCAGTTTGAAGGTTTGCTGCAACAAGTGACCCAGATGAACTGGAAAATTCACACCAACATGCAGGCCATGATTCTCATCATGGCGCTACCTGAAAGCTGGGGTCCTCTGATCACCGTCTTGGGCGGTTGGAAGGAGGAGCTGACGTATGAGGCAGTGTCCGAGTACGTACGTAATGAGGCCATGCGTTGTAGCGGCAGTGAGGCCAACATCTCAGCCTATGCCGCTCGGTATGATGATCGCAGCAGCAAAAACTCTTCTTCTAGTCAGAGCAACATCGGAAGTGGTGGCAATGGAGGAAAAGGCCATGGTAGCGGTGGAAAGGGTTCAAAGTGTCCTGGGAAGTGCCACAACTATGGCAAGCCTGCGCACTGGGCACGTGAGTTTAGAGCTCCTAAGAAGGAAGACGGAGGCAAGGGTGGCAAGAACGAGGGCAGAGGAAAGGGTAAGAAGGAACTTACCAACATGATGGCTGAGAGCGTGCCCACGACCAAGGGAGCGGCGCTGCTCAAGCCAGGAGCGTTCGTGCTTGACTCTAGCACCGACCATCACTCCTCGAGGGAGAAGGCTGGCTTCGTCTCCATTGAACACACCGACCATCATTTTCGGTGCGCAAATGGCGGTGTCGTCTATGCTAAGGGCGAGGGAGACAAGTTGATCAGCATCAGTGTCAATGGTGCAGAGAAGGATCTGAAACGACAGAGTGTGGTTTACATGCCCACATTTGCAACAAACCTCTTGTCCATCTCCAAAATCACGGATCACGACATGACAGATGTCTTCACACAAGAGGAGGCTGTGATCGTCAAGGACAAGGACATCAAGATCTCCTACACCGAAGATGACCCCGTCACAGAAGTCCCAAGAGTCGACGTGCTCTACGTATTGCAGACCAAGCCTGTAGAGAGCTCAGATGAGGAACATGCGGGTGCCGCCGAAACGGTGGTGCAAACACCTCAGATTGCACGAGAGGCAGCCGCTACGGCTGTCACCTCCACCAATGCAGATGTTGAGTTGAGGCACAGACGCTTTGGGCACGTAGCCTGCAGCACGTTGCAAGTGATGCAACAACAATAGGTGGTTCGGGGATGGAGGGTTGCAAGGCAAAGGACGAGGCTAGGTGTAAGAAGCTATGTGAGCCATGCCTCCAAGGCAAGGCAAAGAGGAAGCGCTTCGAGCGCAATGGTCAGCGTGCAGCGGCCAGCTTGGACCTGATCCACTCCGACGTGTGCGGACCATTGCGCACGCCTTCAAACGAAGGCAGCAAATACTTTCTGACCTTCATCGACGACCACAGCCGCAAGGTGTGGATCTACTTCCTCAAGGAAAAGGGAGAGGTCAAGGAGAAGCTGCAAGAGTTTGTCGCCATGGTGGAGCGGCAGACTGAGAAGGTCAAGGCGCTGCGTAGTGACAACGGTGGTGAGTACGAGGCGTGCAAGGGTTGGTTGAACTAACACTAGATCAACCACCAGACCACGACGCCCTACACCCCGCAGATCAATGGCGTTGCCGAGCGCATGAACCAGACCATCCTCGGCATGACGCAAAGCATGCTCTTCGACGCCAAACTTCCACCTCGCTTCTGGGATGAAGCTGCAAGAACGGCATGCTACATTGTGAACCTTACCCCTGCAGCTGCACTTTGCAGGCGGGGCAAGAAGCAGCAATAGAAGCTGGATGCCTCATATCTGAAGGTGTTCGGCTGCACTGCCTGGGCAAAGGTCCAAGCAGGCGAAGGGAGTGGGAAGTTGGATGCTCGTGCCTGCAAGTGTGTCATGGTCGGCTACGACACCGCACACAAGGCATACAGGCTTTGGGACCAAACTGTTGGAAAGCTCATCCGAAGCTGAGACGTCGAGTTCAATGAGAGGACACTTGGAAAGGGAGAGGTGCTGGATCCGGTCCACGCTCCCAAAATGGGAGAGTGGGTCGTACTGCTTGAGTCAGGTGATCAAGCACCTGACAACTGGCAAATTGTGCAAGTCAATGAAGGGGTTGGTGCTGCAAGGATAGCGGCTGTGTAGGCTGATACAGCGACGGAATCTGATACTGAGTCGGAGTCGTCCAAGGCTTCTGAGTCCAACTCTGAGGCCAGTGGCTCTTCCTCTAACAATGAATCACCAAGGCAGCAAGCATCATCTCAACAGCAGCAGCAACAGCAGCAACAGCAGCGACACCAGCAGCAACAAGAAAACGATCCACCAACAGGGACAATTCGGTGGAGCACGAGTCAAAAGAAAGCCACAAAACAGTATGACGCTGACAACGGCACATGGACTGGACTCAGCTAGTCGTGCTTGGCTCAGGGAGAGCCTGTGATAGTGGCAGACGTTATGACCAGGCCGGATGCGGCCAAGTGGAAGGAGGCATTGGACAACGAGCTCACGTCCATTGAGGAGAATGAGACATGGGTTCTGGTGGACAGTCCCCCAAACGCTCACGTGGTGGGGTCGAAGTGGGTTCTTTGGAAGAAGCTGAAGTAGGATGGCACAATCGACAAATACAAGGCGAGAGTTGTGGCGAAGGAATTCTCCCAGTGCGCAGGCTCGGAATATGAGGAGACCTTAGTGCCAGTCGTCACCTTTGCCTCTCTCCGATCCATGCTGGCCACTGCTGCTGCCAAAGACTTGGAGATCCACCAGATGGACGTCAAGACAACTTTCCTTTACGGGAAGCTGGACAAAGAGGTGTTGATGGAGGTGCCTGAGGAAGTCAAGGCTCCTGAGGGCAAGGTGTACAAACTCATCAAAGCGCTATACGGGTTAAAATAGGCACCAAGGATGTGGTACAAGGAGATGGATGGCTTCATGGCTGGACTTGCTTTCGTGCACTGCCAGAACGACCCTGGGGTCTACGTGCGAGAGGATGAGCAAGATCTGATGTTAGTTGTACTATTGTGGATGATCTCATCATCTGCTCGTCTTCCGTCAAGATGCTAAATAAGCTGAAGACAAATCTCAGGAAGAGGTTCAAGATGAAGGACATGGATCCTCTCGAGTACTACCTCGGGATCGCCATCCACCGCAACCGAGCAGCAAGAACCATCGAATTGAACCAGACAAAGTACATCATGGAGGTCTTGAAGCACTACAACATGGAGGATTGCAAACCCATCAGCACGCCCATGACAACAGACATCAAGCTCTCCTCCTCCATGAGCCCCAGCACAGAAGCAGAACGGTGTTAGATGGAGAACATTCCCTACCAGTCTGCTATTGGCAGCCTCATGTATGCCATGGTAGGAACACGCCCTCATATTTGCTATGCTCTCGGACAAGTGAGCATGTTTGTGGCCAATCCAGGGCCACAGCACTGGCAAGAAGTCAAGCGCATCATGCGCTATCTGTAGAAGACACGACACATGGGACTCGAGTTTGGAGGCCAAGAGGGATCTGAACCACTCCGACTTATGTGCTACACGGACGCCGACTGGGGAGGAAGAATCGATGACAGAAAGTCCACCTCGGGCTTCGTGTGCCTCTTGAACGGTGGTACAGTCTCTTGGGCAAGCAGGAAGCAAGACTGTGTCTCCCTCTCTACCGCTGAGGCAGAGCACATCGCTCTGTCAGAAGGATGCAAGGAGATACAGTGGCTACGTAGTTTGCTTGCTGAGATGAAAGTGCCACAGACAGAAGCAACAGTGGTCCGCATCGACAACAAGAGTGCCATGGCAATGGCACAGGATGATGTCATCTCCCGGCGCATGAAGCACATTGACATCAGGTACCACTACTCACGCGATCTTGTTGCCAAGGAGATTGTGGACCTGGAGTTTGTGAAGACGAAGAAGATGCTTGCAGATTGCATGAAAAAGACGCTTGACAGCGATTTACACTCTAAAGGTACTCAAGGGATCGGTATGGTCAACGCAGCGGATGAAGACTGAAGGCCAAGACAACTAGAGAGAACACAACAGATGGGCAGAGGTGCACGGGAGAGTTTGTCATTTTGTGGTACCCCTTGACCACTACTGTACTTGGGCCAAGTATAGGCATGCATTGCTCCTACGGAGTAAGTCCCCTACGTCTAGTCCCGATAGTCTAGCCACTAAATACTAAGTGCGACATGCCTGTTAAGCGCAATGGTTAGCGCTCCAGAGTTAGAGTCGTGAGGTCACGGCTTCAAACCCTGGCAGGGGCAATTTTCTTTGTGACCCAAAGAATGAGAGGAAGCTTCTAGGATGCTTCCAGTGGAAGATGCCACTTGGCGGTCACAGGACGCATGACGTGGCGGACTGGTGAGGTGGCACAGGACTGCCCTGGAAGTGGCACTCCAAGGAGCCACTGCGCGCACATTTCCAGAGCCGGCTGTAGGACTATAAGTACATGTCACTTGCATGTGATTTCTTATCCACTTCTTACCCTTGAGACTTGTGCTGAAAACTAAGGCATAAGTTGGCCAACCAAGGNCTAAGTGCGACATGCCTGTTAAGCGCAATGGTTAGCGCTCCAGAGTTAGAGTCGTGAGGTCACGGCTTCAAACCCTGGCAGGGGCAATTTTCTTTGTGACCCAAAGAATGAGAGGAAGCTTCTAGGATGCTTCCAGTGGAAGATGCCACTTGGCGGTCACAGGACGCATGACGTGGCGGACTGGTGAGGTGGCACAGGACTGCCCTGGAAGTGGCACTCCAAGGAGCCACTGCGCGCACATTTCCAGAGCCGGCTGTAGGACTATAAGTACATGTCACTTGCATGTGATTTCTTATCCACTTCTTACCCTTGAGACTTGTGCTGAAAACTAAGTCATAAGTTGGCCAACCAAGGGCAGATATAAAAGACTTCCGACAAGCTAAAAGGGGGAACCGAGAGACCACGGAAGGGACAAGCTTTGTGAGCTGAACAGTGTGGAAACACGATCCTGAGGGGGATATCTTCTCATAGCTGAAATGCTATGAGCGGTCGGCGGATGTCACTATACTCCGTTTTTAGATCGTTTGCCTCAGGCGGGTTGACACTCACCTCCCTCCTCGTAATATCGCCCAAGCGTCACCCTCCTCACCATTGGTCATTGCATTACTGGCCTTGGGTGACCTATATTTGTCTTGCTCTTGATATTTATGCTTGTGCCCGAACACCTAGGAAAGAACTCGAAGTTGAGACTGAGAATTATTGACTGTCTTGGTTTGTGCAGAAACAAGACCTCGGCCTAGAGCCGGATTTACGGTCGCATGTGGTACTTCCATGTGCTCGAGAAGCAAGCGTCGGTGAGCGTCGCTCGCCGGCCGATGGGTGGGATCAATTAGTGAGTCCTACCCCGTAAGAGTGTTGTCTGTCGACTTGTAGGAGTTAGTGCAACGGCCGGACATGGCTGTCGGTTACCCAACCCTCACACACTCAAATGAACTCCGTTTTCCATCAAACAAAGTGCATTAGAAGCGTGATGTTCCCTAGTGTATCAGAGCCATGATCGTAAGGCGTGGTGAATGCTAGCGAGAGAGGACAACAGAATTGAGTGGCAGCCCTTCATACGGAACTGGATGTTCGGCCAAAACCATTATCAAAGCAGGCTGTGGGTGCCGAAGTAGTGTACACAGGGCTGCCTTACTCCTTGCGGGGTGGAGTGCAGCCAAAGAGCCGCACGGGAGGGTGGGGCAAAGTCCCACCAAGAGACCCGCTCGCGGCCGGAAGACCGCGCACGGCAACGGAAACAAGAAGAAGGGGTGAGGAGTAGTAGTGAAGGTCCAGCCCCTCTCTAAGGACATCAGCTTGAGGCTGGCCCTCAAGTCCACCCCGTTGCATCACAAGCACTAGGGGACGGGGCATTTCTAGGATCACCGATCCTGTTGCTCCAAGGCCCACTCGGCGGCGCACACCATGAGCGCCGCCAGATCTGTGCCGGGGGGCAATGCCGCCGGCTCCACCGGCACCGTCATTTGGGAGGAGCTTACCAAGGTGATGGCGTAGAAGGATTTGACGCCGCCGTCATTAGGTACGTTTGTTTTCCTAGCTTGGAAGGATATCTTCCTCGCGTGGACGACGGAACACGGTCTTGAGGAGTTCTACCTCTCTCCACCAACCAACGACGCTGATCAGTACATTCTTCTACGCGCCTTCAACGCTCTTGTGCGCGCCCTTCCTGACGAACAAGTGTACGCCATCCACCACTTTTGCTTCGGGGGCAAGGGAGAAGACCTCAATCACCCGTGCACTGGTGCACTCCATCCGTACAAGGCATGGGAGCACCTCGCCATCCACCAGGAGGAGAGGAGAATGGCGCTGGTCATCTTACTGCGCAAGCGGCTGCGGCAGCTGTATCCCAAGCCAAGGACCCCGAAAGCGGAGTATTCAGATGCCGCGATGGATCTCAACTACCGGATCTTGGGGCTCGGCGTGCATGCTTTGTGCTGGAGTCACTAGACATCGTCCTTCTCCAACTGGGAGAGTCATGTAAGGACTTCCGCCGTAGTTTACTACGATAATTGTGCGTCACCGACATCGAGAGTACAAATCTGGGTGAGGTGTTTGAGGAATTACGTCATTACAAGGAAATCCTCTATGGTGAGGCACGAGATGCAAGCACCCCATCTTCTAGCACCTTTGTACATCAGGCTGTACCACCGGCTCCCTCTGGGTCCTGATATGGAGGGGTTTGTTATAGAGGAGGTGGTAATGGAGGTAGAGGCGCACAGTCTGGAGGAGGGCGTGGTGGTCGCGGCAAAGGTGCTGGGGGGCACACGTGCGACTACTGCAAGCAGCACGATCACTTCTGGCACGCATGCCCTAAGCTGCTCCGCATCATGACTCCTTCACCGCAGTAGCAGTCTCTGTAGGATCTGGAGGAGAGAGGGAGCCTTGGAGCAGCGAGCATGTGTGATTGGAAGGGCATCACTTGTGCTGAAGAATGGTTGTTCAATCACTCAAAATGATGGAGTACATATAGAGCTAGAGCTTGGGCAAGTCAGCCCTCTCACAAGCCACACCACTTAGCCATGGAGGCTAAGGCTCACACACTAGAATCCATAATCTCACACAAGGGAGGAAATCAGCCTAGCAATCAGGCTGACCACTCACACACGACCTAGAGAGCTAGAGAATGCTCTCATGGCACACTCCTAGTGGTCACATAACCCACAAACCCATGGAGAATCGCCATGTGTCCATGGCTAGCACACAAGGATCTCACCTCACCTAAAAAGTAAGGAGAGGTACCTTTATCCTAGTCAGCACACTCTGACAAGGCAATCCTAAGACCAAGGACCTTTTTGGATATTTCTCC
>SZWC01003621.1:21817-33149 GCA_023375785.1 Penium margaritaceum
GTGAGTTGCGTCAGTCTGTGCCCTGCATTGTTCTGCGCTGTGACAACCAGAGTGCTCTTGCCATCGCAGACAACTCTGGTGTGTTTCATGCACGCACGAAGCACATTGCTGTTGAGCATCACTTTGTGCGTGATCTTGTGGAGCGACAGGTGATCTCTGTCATCTGGGTCGGCACGGACATGCAGCGGGCTGACTTCTTGACGAAGGCGCTTGCGCGTGGAAAGTTCATGGTGGCCATTCGTTCTGTTGGGCTACGCCCCTTGCCTGAGAGTGGCTGGGAGTGGGGTGTGTGAGCATGGACTGTTGTACATCTAGTTGTGCACATGTGTCAGTTCTGCACGCGTATGGACATGCGTACCATCGGGTCATGGGGGAGTATTGTGATGTGAGCTGTTTCCGTCCATTTGTACAGCATACTGTGACCACTCGGCCGTATCCATGCTTGTGCAGATCCTTGATGCGGACCCAGCTGGCGCCGGAGCACTGATGGTTGGTGGATTCACCCGCCAGCAGCCACCAGGCGGCTGCCATGACGTCCCGAGTGCTTGCTGGGGTACTCAGCAGTTTTTCTGCAGACGGTAGAGTTTTCTCGGTGGACAGGCTCTTGAGGCTGATTTGCATGTTTTGCATTGTCCTTCCAGAGATTGATGCCGGACTTGTGCGTGTGACCAGTCGTAGCGTCCGGCTCGAGATTATGCACATCTAGGTTCAGACGGCGCATCATTCTGACATGTGTGCGCAGAGTTACGGCCAAAACAGTGGTTTTGGGCCGGGTTTAGGACAGCTCTTGGACCGCCGCGTGCGACACCCGCTGTGCGCCGTGACAGGTATTTATGCCATGGACCTGTCATTTGTTATCTCTCTCTGCAAATGCTTATGAAGCATTCAGACACTTTGTCTTGTGTCCCCTAGCCAAACCCTTGCCGTTACGTGCACGACTTGTGACTGTCGTCACCGTCTGATTAGGCACTGACGCCTGGTCAACGGGAGTGTGGCTAGGAAGCTTTTATGCATCTTCTCAGCCACAACCAGAAACAGAGCTAGACAAAAATGCTAGGCAGCAGGTTGGGGCAGCAGCGTTGTTGATGCAGCGTGCGGGCTTCCACGCTAGTTGCTTAAGTCAGCTGCCCCCTCAGTCTGCTGCCCTAGAGACTAAGTCTGGAAGCTCTGGGTTTGTTACTCAGAAGTGCGCGCGCCAGTGTTAGCGCCAGAAAGCAGTTGGAAACTGAAAGTAACTGATTAGCAATGAAGAATGAGCAACAATGGGAGACCCCTCCAAGTTGTAGCTTCCCCCCACTAGTGTAGAAGTTGTTACTCAGCTAACCNAGACAGAAATGCTAGGCAGCAGGTTGGGGCAGCAGCGTTGTTGATGCAGCGTGCGGGCTTCCACGCTAGTTGCTTAAGTCAGCTGCCCCCTCAGTCTGCTGCCCTAGAGACTAAGTCTGGAAGCTCTGGGTTTGTTACTCAGAAGTGCGCGCGCCAGTGTTAGCGCCAGAAAGCAGTTGGAAACTGAAAGTAACTGATTAGCAATGAAGAATGAGCAACAATGGGAGACCCCTCCAAGTTGTAGCTCCCCCCCACTAGTGTAGAAGTTGTTACTCAGCTAACCCCCAATTAGAAAATAGCTCTGGACCTATTTTCTGGCAGGCAGGGTTTTCTCGGTGAGCCCTGCCAGACGCCCGACAGCCCAAAACCCGGGCGTCGTCCGTTTTGCCTGAAGACTGGACCATACCATAATACCGACGCTGCGAACGCAGTCGTGCGGTCAGAATCAGTTAGAAAAATAGTAGCAAAGAGTTATGGCTGCCCGAACCCGGGCAGTGCCTATGGTGGTCCATGATGCCGAACAGGGCCGTACAGCATGCAACAAGGACCCTAGGCAGAGCATGACGATGCAGACGCGATGGGACGCGCTGGACGCATGCAGACAGCAATTGCAGTGGCAGTGACCGCCGGCAGCATGACCACCGAGGAGGCCTGCCGATGGAGCTCAGCACGTCGCCGGAGAGAGGAGGCTCCAGCGAACTGCGAGTAGACCTCAGCGTACGTCGGCTCCACCGGACGACACTCCATCAGCGTCAAGTCTCGCCGTCCGTCATCTGCACGCCGATGTACACAAGCCGGGAGGACACAAAAGAACATAATGAGAGATGCGCAAAAACCAACAGAGCTGAGTGCATGGAAATAGTATCTGCAGTGGCAGTGACCGCCAGTGGCTCGACCACCGCGGAGGCCTGCTGATGGAGCTGAGCGCATTGCCGTAGGAAGGAGGCTTCAGCGAACGGTGAGTGGGCCTCAGCGCGCGTCGGCTCCACCACGCGACACTCTCGGAGCGTCGAGTCTCGCCGTCAGTCATCTACACGCCGATGTACACAAGCCGGAAGGACACAACAGAGTACAAATGAGAGATGCGCAAAAACCAACACTCCCCCATGACTCACAGGCGTAGTACACATGTGCGGGCAGAGACACAGACAACAACCAGACTCCCCCAGACCACGCAGAGATGCAAGCAGGGACAAAGAGAGCAACTCACGGATGCACGCTGACCGAACTCATAGCCTTCTTGAACGAGTCACGCTTCAGTGCCTTGGTCAAGAAGTCAGCCAACTGTCGTGCTGTCTCAACCCACACGATGCTGATGCTGCCGTCATGCAACAACGAACACACATTGTGATACTGAACGTTGATGTGCTTTGTGTGTGTGTGTGATGTACGCCGTTATTCTTGGCGATGGCCATGGCACTCTCATTGTCACAATGCAACATGATGGATGCGACAGGCTGATGCAACTCGGGAAACAAACAACGTAGCCACACACTCTCACATGCGTCTGAGCGAAGAGCCACATACTCAGCCTCAGCATTGCTGCGTGCAATGCACCCCTGCTTGCCACTGTGCCAGGACACAACTGTGCTGCCAATCAGAAAGATCCAGCCTATGCGACTCTTACCGTCTGAACTGCCGGCCCAGTCACTGTCGGTGTATCCCACCGCGACCACAAACAGCTAACGGCGGAACATGAGACCTCGCCAAAGAGTCGAGACAACATAGCGCAGTACTCGGATCGCGGCCTCGTAGTGGAGGTGACGCGACTCCTGAGAGAACTGGGCCAGGAGGTTGACGGCGAACGCGATGTCTGGGCGCGTCGTCGTCGCCAGGAACATCAATGACCCGATGACTCGCAGGCACGTGGTCACGTCAACTGGCTCCCCCAGGATGGCTGGGTCGGGACTCTTCAGCTTCACCTGGCCAACGGATGACATGGGTGAGGATGCGCTTGGCACAAGTGGCAGGTCCACGGCAAAGCGGGTGGACAGAGTCTGCACATAGGCGGCATGGTGGATGTGGGGGACACCCTGAGAGCGATCATGCTCGAGCTCCAGGCCCAGGAAGACTCTGGCAGATCCGAGATCCTTCATCTGGTAGGCGGCGTGCAGCAAGTCCTTGACGCGCTGGATGTCAGCCGTATCTGGCAACGCAATGAGGAGATCGTCGACGTAAACTAGAACAGCGGTGAAAGTCTGGCCTCGCGGACTAACAAACGGTGCGGGGTCAGCGGTGCTGCGCTGGAGTCCGCCCCGAAGGAGCGTGCTGCTGATCGCTTGGTTCCAGCACCGAGGTGACTGCTCCAGGCCATAGAGGGCCTTACGCAGTTGCCAGACTCTCCCAGTGCCGGCGTCGAAGCCTGGGGGCTGCACCATGTAGAGCTCCTCACACTCTAGTTAGCCATGGAGAAACACATTGCTCACATCCATCTGATGCAGCTCCCACGCATGCTGGGCGACCAGGGTGAAGAGCGCCCGGCTAGTGAAGAACCGGCCAACTGGGGCAAATATCTGGTTGTAGTCGACCCTAGGAATCTGGGCAAACCCCTTGGCTGTAAGGCGGGCCTTGTACTTGTCCAAGGACCCGTCGGGCTTCCACTTGTGCCGAAAAACCCACTTGGTGCCGATGGCCTTCCGACCTGGAGGAAGGTGGACGAGGTCGTACACATGGTGCTGTCGGATAGCAGCGAGCTCATCGGCACAGGCGGCGTCCCATTGTGCGGCCTCAGGAGAGGCTCGTGCCTCGCGCAGGGTGTCTAGGTCCTCCGGGCGTGCAGTGGAACGGACTGAGAGAGCGTGTGCATCTCGAGCCCCAGGTGGGATGCGCGTGAGTGCAGCGACGACAACGTGCCGATGCTTGTTATGGAGCATGGCGTAGCCCAGTGCGGAGACCGGGTGAAGGTCTGCAATGATGGCCGAGGTGGTCAAGCCGAGGGCCTTGGTGCCAAGATCCCCACTCACGACCGTGGGAGTGGAGGAGACACGTGGAGCTACGGGGGGTCGAGGCGCCACGGAGCGTGGTGCGGCGGTCCGCACGCTCGTCGATGGCTTGGGTTGGAGGCTGCCGCGTGGGCCACGTTGTTAGCGTGGCAGGGCACGAGATGGCACTGAGTCCGACGGGCCAATGGAGGCAGACGGGGTTGCTGGCCCGGAGGGGCCAACGGATGCAAATGGGGCAGCTGGCCCGGATGGGCCGACGGACGCGACTGGGGCTGCTGGCCTAGAGGGACTGGCGGGCACATCTGGGACTGCCGGACCGGAGGGGCCAACGGACACTACTAGGGCTGCCGGTCCGGAGGGGCCAGCGGACACGACTTGGGCTGACGGTCCGGAAGGACCAGCGGACGCGACTGGGACTGCTGGCCCGGAGGGACTGGCGGGCTCGTCTAGGACTGCTAGACCTTAGGGGCCAACGGGCACGATAGGGACTGCCGGCCTGGAGGGACCAGCGGACGCGTCTGGGACTGCCGGACCGGAGGGGCCAGCGGACACGATAGGGGCTGCCGGCGTGGAGGGACCTGTGGACGCATCTGGGGCTGCCGGCTCGGAGAGACCAGCGGACACGACTGGAGTCGTGGGCTCGGAGGGGCTGGCAGACGCGACTGGGGCTGCCGGCTCAGAGGGACTGGGGGATGTGTCACCCAGAAGCGACATGACAGAGGAGGGACTCACTCCCCCACGCGACGGGATAGACACAGACGGGCCGGAGCGAATGAGGTTGCGAGGAAACAGGTCCTCAAAGAAGACAACATCCCGGGACTCGACGATGCAGTGCCGGGAGGGATCCCAGAAGCGTCAAGCCTTGGACTGACGAGAGACACCGAGGAAGATGCAGGGACGTCCGCAGGGGGTGAGCTTGCCACCCTGCTGTGGGGCGAGCAGCCACACCACGGCCACGTAGTCCCAGACGCGAGCCGGGCGAAGGTCAGCACGCTCACCACACCAATGCTGGTAAGGCGTGGACTGGCGGGTAAGGGGACCGCGGGGAATCCGGTTCCAGACCCAGGTCATGTAGGCCATGGCTTCAAAGGAGAAGCCATCAGAGAGACCGGACTCGATCCGCATGGTGCGGACGGCGTCGGCCATGGTACGGTTCCACCGTTCAAAAACACCGTTCTGGGCGGGCGTGTAGGGCGCGGATGTCTCATGGTGGATGCCACGTGAGGTGAGAAAGGTCGTGGCCTCGCCCATGTACTCACCACCGTGATCAAAGCGAAAGCGGCGAAGAGGGCGGCCACACTCGCGCTCCGCAAGGACAAGCCAGTCATGGATGGTACGGGAAACATCGCTCTTCTGCCGAAGGCAAAAGACCCAACGGTAGCGAGAGTAGTCGTCAGTGAGGGTGAGGACATAACGGCCGTGCTCGCTGACGGACTCGGTGGGGAGAGGGCCCATAACGTCCGTATGGACAAGGTCAAGAAGGGCGGACGCACGCGATGAAGACAGAGGGTACGTGGACCGGTGCATCTTCCCCTGAGCGCAATCAATGCAATCAGTGGGGCACGGTAGGGGGAAAGTCTCCGGGTCAAGGCCCTTGGCCGGCTGGGTGCGGAGCATGCTTTCTACGGCAACAGAGTGGACGTGGCAAAGGCGGCGGTGCAAGAGGCAAGTGTGCGAAGGGGAAAGCGTGCTGGTGAATAACACATGGCCTGTGGCCGCCGAAGGGGAGGAGACGGAAGGGGAGGAGGAGAGACGGGGCACATGCCACAGGTTGCCACGGGCGGTGGCGTGCAGGATAACAAGACCAGACGGACGCAGTGACACAGTGCCAACACCACGCAAGTGCACAACGTCCATGCTCTTGTGGTCAAGTGCAGTGATGGACAGGAGGCTGAGCTCGAGACCAAGGACGAAGAGGACGTCGGTCAGAAAGACGTCACCGGCAAGACCACGGAAACATACAACGCCAACACCACGGACAGGCAACACCTGTCCGGAGCCCGGCCGGACACCGGAGACATCGCCTACAGGACCGAGCATACTAAAGGCCTCGCGAGAGGCCGTCATGTGATGCGTGACCCCGGAGTCGATGATCCAGGTCTCAGCGGGGTCCTTGACCGGGGTCGCCAGATCACTAACGGTCACATGGCAGCAAGCAAGGGACGCGGACGTGGTGGACGGAGGCACGAACCGAGACTGCCAATCGTCAAGCCATGCAACGTCATCACAGGAAGGGGTAGAGGAGACCACGGGAGACGATGCGACGGACGAGGAAACAGGACATGACCGTAGATCAGTCTCAGTCATGCAAGGCGGGGCAGGAGAGCAGGAGGTGATGCAACTCGCACTTCCCTGGGGAGGAGAACGCGTCAGGCCGAGCTGGAGCACGATAAACTGCTCCAACTGACTCTCACGGGAGGACGGCCCGGGAGTGTAGACCGGGTGCGGAGTGACGGCACCGGAATCCAGGTAAGGGAGGGACAGTGCCGGCAACGGGAACGGAGGCGCCGACGGCTGTGGGTAGTACTGCTGCAGCGCGGGTGTCTATGGGACTGGCGGAGCTATGGGAGGGGCGGACCTGCTGGGCGAGGTCGAAGTGTCAGGGCTAGCAGCAGCGACGGCGGCAGAGGCGAGACGGCGCTCACACTGGCGACGCATGGTGGCGATGACGCACGCCTCGTCCGTCGGGAGAGGGCACGTGTACCACCCGCGCCCGGGCTGGCCACAGTTGTGGCAGACCGAGCCACCACCGCTGGACCCGGTCGACTACTGCTGCTGCTGCTGCTGTTGCGGCGTACCCTTGCCTTTCTTGTTCCAGCTCTTCTTCTTCTTCCCTGAAGATGATGAGGTAGCTGCGGCAGGGAAGGCGATGGCCACGGAGGCGACGGCAGGGGAGGCGACGGCAGGGGATGCAAGAGCTTCCGTGCGATGGAGCTCGGACTCCTGGCAAGCTTCCTCAATGCGGAGGAAGAGCTCGTATGCCCAGGGCATAAGGGTGCCCTGGGCCGCCATGGTGGAGAGGACGTCCTGGGGGTAGTGCACGAAGACGTCCGCGTACGCGCTGGTGGCGCCGCGCTTGATGGTAAGGAGCGCGGACAGAGGAGGTGGAGCAGATNCACGTGTACCACCCGTGCCCGGGCTGGCCACAGTTGTGGCAGACCGAGCCACCACCGCTGGACCCGGTCGACGACTGCTGCTGCTGCTGCTGTTGCGGCGGACCCTTGCCTTTCTTGTTCCAGCTCTTCTTCTTCTTCCCCGAAGATGATGAGGTAGCTGCGGCAGGGGAGGCGATGGCCACGGAGGCGACGGCAGGGGAGGCGACGGCAGGGGATGCAAGAGCTTCCGTGCGATGGAGCTCGGACTCCTGGCAAGCTTCCTCAATGCGGAGGAAGAGCTCGTATGCCCAGGGCATAAGGGTGCCCTGGGCCGCCATGGTGGAGAGGACGTCCTGGGGGTAGTGCACGAAGACGTCCGCGTACGCGCTGGTGGCGCCGCGCTTGATGGTGAGGAGCGTGGACAGAGGAGGTGGAGCGGATTTGCCGAGACGACAAAGGATGTCCTCCGCCCGCTACCAGTAGGCAGTGACCGTCTCGGTCTCCCCCATGTGCAGGGAGTTGAACTCCCCGAGCAGACGGCTGATCTCAGCGTCGCTGGACAGGCGATGGGGCCTCGTGAGGACGTGCCATGCGGCTACAGGGTCTGGGATGTCGCCAGAGGTAATGTCGCCGAGGAAAGGCTCTAGGGCCAGGCGGGAAGCTGGAGGGGCGACTGGGACGAGGGCACAGACGGCGCGACCAGCGTCATACAGCTGGTCGGCCTGGGTGGAGTCGTAAGGGAGGGTGTAGTATGCCCACACGCCCTCACCTTGCGCCCAGATCCGGAAGCTGAGCTCTCAACTCCAAAACTGCTCGCCGGCCTGAAGCGGCGGCGGCGGCGTCTCAAAGTCCTTCTGCCTGCGGCCGGCGCCCAGAGTGGGGCCAAGGACGGAGGTCACTGTCTGCCGCTGGCGATGAGTCTGCTGCTGTGCCAGGTAGTACGTGGCAGCAGACACAGCTGGGCTGGCGTACCCTGGAGGGATGAACGACGGCGGCGCACTGGTAGCAGTCTAGGAGGCTACTGGCTGCAGCGCTGCAAGATGTTGCGTCAAGGCGACGAGCTGTTGTTGAAGAGCGACGAGGGGATCAGGGTTGCCGCCAACGACACCAGTGGGCTGCTGTTGCTGCTGCTGCTGCTGTTGCTTCAGTCGTTGCAAGAAAAGGGGGGTAGGGGTCCCCCCAACACAGGAGGACCCCTCCTTACCTGGGCTACCAGCCATGGTTTGGTGTCCCTTGTGTTTTTTTTTTGTCTTTGTGTTGCTGATATCAACACTGGCTTGGGGCGCTGGGAATTCTACCCACCCCTTTGGTTGTCTTCCCCCTTCCCTTTCTCCCCCCCCTTTTTGTGTTGATGATGTCAGCAGTGATGTCAGCAGTGATGTCAGCACAGCGGTGCTGACGTCAGTAGTGGCGGTTGTTGGGGCTGCCGCTGCTACTGCTGCTGCTGCTGCTACTGCAGTTGTTGGTGCTGCTGCCGCTGCGGCTATAGGTGCTGCTGATGTAGGTGCTGCTGCCCCTGCTGTTGCTACTGTTGCTACTGTGGCTGCAGCTGCTGCTGCTGCTGCGGCTGCGACTGATGTTGCCGCTATTGTTGCTGCGGCTGTAGTTGCAGCTGCAGCTGCTGCTGCTGCGAGCTGCTACGGCTGCTGTGGCTGCTGCAGCCCGCTGTTGTTGCTTCACGCTGTTGTAGCTGCTACGTGCTACAGTTGCTGCTCGCTGCTGCTGCAGGCTGCTGCTGCGGGCTGCGGGGTGGGGGATTCTTTTTTTGCTTCTCCTTCTTGTCGTTTTTTTCCCCTTGTTTTTTCTGTCAAAGTGTGCAGCAGCCCGTTGTCTGCTGCGAGCAGCGGACTGTTGCTCACTGGCAGCAGTGAGCTGCTGCTCGCTGGCAGCAGCGGGCTACTGCTCACTGGCAGCAGCGAGCTGCTGCTCGCTGGCAGCAGCGGGCTGCTGCTCGCTACTCGCTCGCTACGAGCTGCAAGCAAAAGCAGCCGCGTTTGGCTGCTGCTAGCAGCTGCTCGCTTCTACTGCTGCTGCAGCTGGCTGCTGCTGTAGCTGGCTGCTGCTGCAGCTCGCTACTATGGCTGCTGCAGCCCCCTGCTGCTGCACGCTGCTGTAGTGGCTGCGTGCTGCGGCTGCTGCTTGCTGCCGTTGCGGGCCGATGCGGGCTGCTGCAACGGGCTGCTACTGCACGCTGCTTCTGCTGCTGCTGTTACGAGCTGCTGCTGTGGGCTGCTGCTGCTACGGGCTGCTACGAGCTGCTGCTTCTGCTTGCTGCTGCATGCAGCTACTGCTGGCTGCTGCTGCCACTGCTCACTGCCGTTGCCTACGACTGCCGCTGTTGCAGGTTGCTGCTGCTGCGTGCTGGTGCCAGTCACTACACCTGGGTGACGTTGCAGCATGCGTCGTCGCCCGCAGGTGTCGGACGTTGCCCTCCGCTCACCTCCTCATTTACGCGTGGGGATCAGTGCTGCCGAAAAAATTTCGACAGCATTTCCCCTGGCCCAGTGGCTGTGGGAAAAAGATTTACGCCGCCACCTGGCGGGTCAATTCTGCTGGGAAAAATCCGACAGCATTTCCCCTGCACTGGCGCGTATGGGGGTCCGCCGGCGTTGTCTGGCACCTGTTCGCCAGTAATCTGCTGCTGCTGCTACGCTCTGGCTCTGATACCAAGCTAAAAAACCTAGGCAGCAGGTTGGGGCAGCAGCGTTGTTGATGCAGCGTGCGGGCTGCCACGCTCGTTGCTTAAGTCAGCTGCCTCCTCAGTTTGCTGTTGTAGAGTCCAAGTCTGGAAGCTCTGGGTTTGTTACTCAGAAACGCGCGCGCCAGAGATAGCGCCAGAAAGCAGCTGAAAACTGAAAGTAACTGGTTAGGAATGAAGAAGGAGCAACAATGGGAGACCCCTCCAAGTTCTAGCTCCCCCCCCACTAGTGTAGAACTTGTTACTCAGCTAACCAGCCAATCAGATTATAGTCCTAGACCTATTTTCTGGCAGGCAGGGTTTTCTCGGTGAGCCCTACCAAACGCCCAACACCCGAAAACCCGGGCGTCGTCCGTTTTGCCTGAAAACTGGACCCTAAACCCTAATACCGACGCTGCGAACGCAGTCGTGTGGTCAGAATCAGCTAGAAAAATAGCAGCGAGGAGTTATGGCTGCCCGAACCTGGGCAGTGCCTACGACAGTCAGTGACGTCAAGCAGGGCCACACTGCAAGAGACATGGACCCTAGGCATAGCATGACAATGCAGACGCAATGCCACAACCAGAAACAGAGCTGAGTGCATGGAAACAGTATCTGCAGTGGCAGTGACTGCCAGCGGCTCGACCACCGCGGAGGCCTGTCGATGGAGCTGAGCGCATCGTCGTAGGGAGGAGGCTTCAGCGAACGGTGCGTGGGCCTGAGCGCGCGTCGGCTCCACCGCGCGACACTCCAGCAGCGTCGAGTCTCGCCATCAGTCATCTGCACGCCGATGTACACAAGCCGGGAGGACACAACAGAGTACAATTGAGAGATGCGCGAAAACAAACACACGGCGCACGCGCACGATCACGGCGCACGCGCACGCGCACGGCGCATGCGCACGTGCACGCGCACGCGCACGCGCACGGTGCACGCGCACGCGCACGCGCATACGAACGGCGCACGCGCACGCGCACGGGGCACGTGCATGCGCACGCGCACGGTGCACACGCATGCGCGTGCGCACTCTCGCACGCAGGCGTGCACGCATTCTCGCACGTACGCACGCACACACTCTCTCAAGCACACACACACACACGAATGCATGCACGCACACACCCTCGTACACACGCACGTACACACGCACGTACGCACGCACGCACGTACGCACGCACATATGCAGGCATGCACGCACACACGCACGCACGCACGCACACACGCAGGCACAGACGCACGCACGCACGCACGCACGCACGCATGCACGCACGCATGCACGCACGCACGCACGCACG
>SZWC01003621.1:34219-46968 GCA_023375785.1 Penium margaritaceum
ACACACGCACGCACGCACGCACACACACACACACACACACACACACACACATTGAAGTCTTGTCTAGTTCCTGGCCACTCACATCTGATATGCCCTCTTTCTTCACTTCACATGCTCACACACACATGTACACGAGACTGAATGGATTTGCCTGGGGAGTCGGCATTTAAGACCTACTAGGTTGCTGGTGCCAGTTCACTAGACATTTGCCACTCCCTCCATGGATGACCTCTTGAACAATCAGTTGATCTAACACTTCTTCTCATGACTGTCTTTCTAGGATGTAGAAGAGGTTAGGCCTCGTACACTCTGGTTGACGTGGTATGCTTCATGTTGCCTACTTGTGGGTTGTGGAGCTGCAATACATCCCAGGTGTTGATCCTTAGGGGGCCACCCTGTCGGCCGTCGGCTGTACACTTGTGAGTAGCCGCCCTCGTTTGATTGCCGAGAGGTCGGGCTTGATCCTTGGGTGGCAGTGCAAGCGCTCGGTTTGATGCTCAACGCTGGCGTGCACTCATAGGTCACTACACGCTCGCTCCCCTTACTCACACTCGGTTCGTTTGCTTTTCAAAGGCAAACTTCCACATCCATGGTGTGTGTGTCTTGTGGGATCCTTCCCACTTTCTTGCTTCCCTCACATTCACTTTGCTAGCATGCTAGAGGGTAACTACTGGCATCAGAGCAGGGCGGTAATTTTCACAATCACGATCCTCGTGACCTTGGTGGGCCACTACCTCCATCACGGCTTGTCTCAACACGCATGGCTGAATCCACCGTCCTAGGGCTTATGCCACCACGCCGGCCATCACCTCTGTGACGGCGACCTCTCTCGCCACGCCGGTCGCCATTGCCACTCTCCAACCATATGTTGGCCCGCGGACTCCCGCCTGGTTTGAAGCCCGCAGACTGCGCATTTGCGTCCACCACCCGTTGTCCAGACGGACAGTTGAGGTACGCAGGTGCAGCAACTGCTGTCCCAATCACAGAAAGTACCTCTTCCCTTCCTGCTACGTGCATGTTCTATCACAAGCATCTGCTACTCTTTGGTCACGGACTAACCTGCGATCTCACACAGGCTGAGCCCACAGGTAGCCGCTGTCACCTCTACCACATCCGACGCTTCTTTTCTGAGCACCAGCATCTTCTTGGAGTTGCTGCACCGCCCAATTGGCAGTGGCACTGTGTGTCATCTACTTGTGGCTGCCGTCGCAGCCTCTACGTCTGCCACTCTGGATTCATTGTTGCACCAGCAAAATGACCCAGACACCCTGAGGTGGATGCGCATGCTAGGTGTGGCCTACTGGCGCACTCAAGCTGAACGATGGGAAGACGCACAAGAGCAGGACATTGATCAGCAAGTCTATAATGCTGACGAGCTGTCCTCCGCTCCTTCGCCACCCCCAAGTATGCACCCTATCGGGAACAACCAGTCTCCTGAGCTTCTCCCTACTGCCAATCCCGCTGCTGAAACCTGAGTGATGCACGAGGTTCCAGGCTGGGTGCGGGATCTCACCTTGCACTCCGACCCAGTTAGTCTTGCTGGCGCCATTCTTGACACAACCGCGGATGCGGCTGCTACCTTCTCTACCACTGTCCGGGCCAACAGAGCTCCGACGCAAATTGCTGTGTGTAGGGAAACAGAGGTATGCTCAGAGGCAGTTGCCTCCCTGACCCTCTTAGTTGAAACCACCGCTAATGGTTCTGCGCATATGACGGTAGTAGCCTTGGCTGTTGCTGCAATCACGGCCATTACAACAGATGCGACATCCAATGCAGTCAGCTCCATCTACGCTGCCACCGCAGCAGCCGCCCTCACTCCCACATGTGCAGTCCGTACTCTCCCGCATCATGCCGCCTGTGGTGTTCTTGTTGCATCCGCGTCAGTAGCAGTGGCGGGAGCCATTGCTTCTGGGCTCCTCTGCCTCGTGGTCGCCATCTCCACCTGGGTCGCCATTCTTGCATCCTCGGCTGCAGTGGTGGTTCCCCCGCTCTTCTCCATACTAGCACATCATTAGTGAAGTGAGCATCATGAGTTCTCTTTCTCTATACTTTTTCTCCCTTCTATTCTGCACCGTTATGTAGCTCTCTCACTACCCTCACTACTCCTTCTTTGTGCATCATCCCAGCTCCCAAAGAAACCAATGAGGCACTGCAAGCAGCACCTAGTGAAGCCCATGCGGCACGTCCTCAGGTAGAGGAGGAACTCCAAAAGTGGTTGGATGCCCAAAAGAAGCTGGCGACCACCGTGGCCAACCTGGTCATGGAACGTCTTCCTTTGGTCCCTACTGTTGTAGCCGTGATATCTCCGGATGGAGGAGGGTCCTTTACCGCCGACTCCTCTGTTCCAGATGGTGTTACAATAGACTCCTCCACTCCTTCTCTATTTTTGCTCTTGCTCGCACACTTCCACTCCATAGGCAGAAAGAATTTGAGAGTTCTCCTCCATGATTCACCTCCAAGCTCACCTCCTCATCTTGGGAGACGGGCTTTAGCGTATGGGCCCAAGGGGAGATGCTCTCGGAATACTATTCCCCTGCCAAGCCTCCCCTTTCTCTCCAAAAGAGTCCAGCACGTCTCACCCCCTTGACCTCGTGCATGCCGATGTCATGGGTCCATTACCTTATGACCTACTGGATGGCCTTGGTCATTATGTCCTTCACTTGACCAATGACTTCTCTTGCTACCGTTGGATCTTTCCTTTACGTCAGAAAAGTGATGTGACTGACATCCTTGAATGCTCATATCTCGTAACTGTCAAAGGTCCCAACTAGCGGACTCCTCTACACCACCCTTATCTGACAAAGGAGTTGTACATGCAGAGAAGATGGTCGTGGATGCCCCTGGACTGGAAGATATGGGTGAGTGTGAACCATGTGCATGTGGAGCTCACCGCTATAGTCGCTACATCAACTACAAACTCACATGTGTGCAGGTGCTCCTGCGCTTTGGCCATCTCACCTACGAGAAGAGATGCACATGCACCCATCTTAGTGTGCTCTTCCTCCGTGACGGCAAGAACCTGAAACTCAACGTCCTTGAGCATGCCCAACACCTCCATGTAGGCAGTAGAAAAGGCGTCTACCACTCGAAAAAACACCTCCACATCCATCTCTATTGCCTGAATCTGGGTAAATGTTTGTGCCGTATCTCCTAGAGGGTCAGCCCTCCAAAGATCCTGCTCCAGAATCGGGTGGTCAACAACAGGCAATCCAGTTATGTACAGCCCTGTGGTTGAAGACGTGTCGAGCTGAGGAGAAGAGAGAAATGGTTGAGGTGCAAAGCAGAAAGATGGAGGTGAGCTAAAGATCATCTGAAAACTTTCCGAGGTCTCGTCAACACTCACTGCCTCAAGGTCACCATCATGCGATGTAGTGTCTTTGTCTGCCATGGAGCTAGACTCAGATCCATCTTGGCTGTGTCTACTGCAACCCGCAACGATTAGCTTAGCTAATGTTCCCATGCAGTTTGCATGACCACTCCTCTGAATCCTACAGCTCATAGTCTCTAGACATGTGCATGTAGTCACTCCTCTGCATGTCCCCAGAGAAGAGGTTATCAGGTACATCCGGAGCTATGGAGATGGTGGTGGATAATTCCGATGGGAAAATGGCTACTGATGAGGTAACACATCTCATCCTCCTGAGCATGGCATCTCAAACTAGTGCAACTAAGTGCTGCTGCCGCATCTAGAGAAACTGACTCAAGGAATCCCCTTACTGTCTCAGAAGAAAGAGGGAAATCCTAGTGACCAGTGTACTTTCAAAGACAGATGAAGGATCAGCAGATGTACTCGGTACAAAGAATGTAACGGAATGTGCTAGTGGATCTGATGCCTGCGACACGTAGATGATACCGATGTACATGATGGTGAAGCTGTTGTACATGTAGCTTCTATAGTTGGTGATACAGATGCTACAGATGTTGTAAATGTTGTAGATGTTGTTGATTCTGCGGATTCTGGCATTGCAGATGTTGCGCATGGTGTAGATGTTGTAGTTGGTGCAGCTGATGCAGATGGTACGGTGGATGGTACAATCTCTTGTAGATGCAACTAATGCACCTGATGCGGCTGATATAGCTGACGGTGTAGATGCTACTAAGGCACCCAGTGCTACTAATGGAGTAAAAAAAGTGGATGTAGTAGATGCAGCCGATGCAACTTATGCAGCTGGTGGATTTGATTCTGTTGAAGAAGCAGACACTACCACTGCACCTGAATCCACTGAGGCTGTCAACACCGAAAGTGAAGCAAATGAAATCAATGCACCTGATGGGACTGGTGGAGCTGACTCTGCTGAAGGTGCTGGATTATGCAATACTGCTACATGTGGTGTAGATGCATCACTAGTTATACTTGATCTAACTGATGCAGTAGGTCTAGCTGATGTAGCTGGTATTGTGGATGGTACTGATGTTGTAGATACCATTGATGCAGCTGATGCAGCGGATATCGTGGATGGTATAGTTGTTGTAGGTGCAAGGGATGCAGCCAACAATGTAGCTGATACAGATGTTGCAGATTCTGTAGATAATGTAGATGCACCTGGTGTAACAGATGCTGTCAACACCAAGGGTGCACCTGGTGTAGCCAATACAGCTGGTGTAGTGGATGCAGCTTATGTAGCTGATGTAGCATTTTCTTATGAAGATGTAGGCACTAATGCTGATGCAGCAGTGCCTACATCTTCATGTCGATTTCATCACACGTGTTGCAGCTTATGTAGCTGATGCAGCTATTGCAGTTGGTACTATAGATGGTGTGGTGATGTAAATGTAGCCGGTGACGCAGATGTTGTCTCTAGTATTGATGCTACTAACGCCGTCAATGCAGCTGATGCATCCAATGCACCTGATGAAAATGATGGTGTCAATACTGATGGTGTGGTAGGTACAACCGATGCAACTGATGGTGTAGATGCTGCTGATGCAGCTGGTGCTGCAAATACTGCCGATGCTGTAAATGATAGAGATGTGATAGGTGCTACCAATGCATCTGGTGGAGCCAATGCTGCTTTAGATACAGGAGCTGCCACTACATCTGATGCTGCTTAAGTTGTTGACATTGATGGTAGAGCTAGTGCAACTGATGTAGCCGATGAATGTGAAGCATCCGATGAGGTTGATTCTGTACATGAAGGTGATGCTACTGGTGATGTCGACACAAAGGGTGCAGTTGGTGTAGGCGATGCAGCTGATGAGGCAAAAATAGGCAGTGAAGTTGATGCTAGAGATAAAGGTGATGCTGCAAATGAAGCTGATGGGGCTGACACAGCTGGTACCGAGGACGGTATGGCCGCTGTAATCGCAGCTGGTGTTGCTGATGCTATAGATGGACCATCTGGTGTGTATGATCCACCTGATGCAACAGGTGATTTAGAAGCACATTCAGCTCCTGCTTCAACCTCGGTACCCAATGTTGCAGTTATTATCAAACTAGCCAGATGAATAGACCCATGACAACAGAATCTAGCGGAGACACAGACGTACAGGTGATGAGATGGGCGTGCTCCACGTTGACGATGGCGCTGATGATGGGAGGAACCATCCCTTGTCAGAGGAATGGAGAAAAGAAAGGATGGCGGCGGACTGGGATGGGATGTTGAGTGCATTTGTAGAGTCTCTCCCAAAGGATGAATGTGAAGGTGAAGAAGAAGCAATCAATAGCGAATTTGCTTAGGCAGGGACAAAGAGATGCCTTCTGACATCTCTATCCAGAGTCCCTAGTCTGCTGTGGACTTGGGACAAGGAGTGCTGGAGAGATATGCTGATGTAGTTCCTATGAAGTTGCAAAAGGGTTCATCACCTCAACGGGACATCGACCACAAAGTTGAGTTAGTTTCTAGAGAAACTCCAATTGTATGTGCTACCTATTACATGAACAATAACAAGCTAGGTGATCTCAAGAAGGAGATGCATGAGCTAAGAGAGCAGGGGTTCATCAGGCCGTCGGTGTCACATTATGTTACATCAGTCCTCTTTGTGAAAAAAAAAAGTCAAGGGGATTGCGGATGTGCATTGACTATCATTCATTAAACAGCGCAACGATCAAGAACAAGCATCCATTATCCAGGGTTGAGAATTTGTTTGACCAGCTCCAAGGAGCACAATATTTCAACAGGAATGACTTGCGCTCAAGGTACCATCGAATATGGAGTGTGGAGCAAGATGTGGAGAAAAAAGAGTTCCAGACACGATACGCCCATTCTTAGTATCTTGTGATGCCATTTGGGCCAACCAATGCTCGAAAAACGTTGTGAGCCTCATGAACGTGGTCTTCCATCCTCACTTGGATCAGTTTATAGTGGTGTTCCTCGATGATATCCTCATCTACTCTCAGGCATTGGAAGAGCATCAACAACACCTCCAATTCGTAAGCACTCCAGATGAAAAATTTTAAACGCAAGAAGTGGTGTTCATTGGGCACATTGTGAGTGGCAAGGGTCTCCGTGTGGACCCACAGAAGGTGGAGGAATGATCACCAGAGGGAATGTGATGAGAGAGATTAGGAGACCTTTGAGGAGCTCAAGTCTGCAATGGGTGCAACTGTGGTCCTGGTGTATACAGATTCATCCAAGGAGTGTATCATGGGGATGGATGCAAGAACTTTTGCCATTGGGATGAAATCGATGCAGGATCAGGGGGAAAGGGGCCACAACCACTTATGTACGCATCGCGCAAGCAACGAGGTGCGAAGATGAATTATGCAATCCATAAGAAGGAGATGTGGGCCACGATCCATGCATGCATGCATTCATTGGTAGTGGTACTTGGAGTCGCGATGTTATGTAGTCTTCACAGGTCACTATGCGTTAAACTACCTGAAGACACAGCAAAACCTCAGTCACTGACAGACGTGCTAGATGTTACTTTGACCACATGATTCAAGACAAGCTTGGGAAGATAACTTCGGCATTATCTTTGTCGATGAGGCCAAACCTCAACCTAAGCCTGATGACATCGATGTCATCACAGTGCTGATGGACTGTCGTGCTGGACTATGCTTTGAAGAAGTTCCTGTCGGAAGGGGTGCATGATACCCAACTAGTCAGGTCACATCGAGTCGCTTGAAGCCTCGGCACACAAATATTGATGATCGTTTTCAAGACTGATTGGAAGAGGTTTGTGAACAGTTGCGATGTGTGACAACGCATCAAGCCATCAAGAACCAAGCCACAAGGGCAGTAACAACCATTGCACGTGCCAGGATGGCCATGGATAGGCATCTTTCTTGACTTCGTCGAAAGGCTACTTACAACTCTACCTGTCCATGTTACCCATGGACAGGCACAATGTTGGTGGTGGTGGATTGGTTCTTTAAGATGGCACATTTCATCGCACGATCAAAGAGCATCACTGCTACTGTCACAACTCAACTCCTCCTTGGTCATGTCATGAAGTTGCATGCGGCTTCAGGACATGACTGAGGACGAGCTCCAGAACTACGGAGTTTCCCAACCGCCCTCGCTACAATATGTCTTTCAGCTGTGCAGTGGATTGCTGATAGGTTCACTTTATGGGACATGGTGCGGCAACACTTGTTTTTGGGAGTGAATGCAGCAAAAGCAACAAGCAGATGAGGAGTGTTTACACGGAGGATTTCCGTGTTGACGATGAGGTGATTCTAACCTCTGCCAACCTCTACCTTCTAGGAGTTTGGAGCCTGAAGCTTCGAGTCATAGTGGTCGGGGCCATTATGCATTCTCAAGAAGCGATCAATCGAGTCTTCGAGCTTCCAAATCACGACCCCAAGACCTTTTTCTAAAACCATGGAATAGCTCCACTCGAAAGCGTCCAGAGAAGACGTGGACCTGGCGTGTTCAGAAGGTCACATGTGGTTGGTCGCAATGCATGAGAGTTCCTTACAAGGTTCTTGGTTTGTTGTTGTTGATTCGAAAATGTTGCCTACTTGTCCATCCACATACCATCCAATCCTTCACTAGCATTTAGCTATACAATTTCCTCACACTTAAGGCATGGCGTTCAAGATGAAAGACATCTCAAAACTTAAGCAATCTCGAAATCTCAAAATCTCGAATCAATCTCGGTTTTCGAGACGAGATCGAGATCGTCTCAAAACACTTCAAGACGAGATCGAGATTTTAGGTGATGTAAGAATTTCGAGAAGAGATTGATCTCGTCTCGTCTCGTCTCAAACTCATGCGTGCGCATACAACCTGGCGAAGTAGCCTGCCACGTGTGAAGGAGGCTAGTAGTAGCGTATCTTGGCCAAATATGCATTCAAAAGGCAAAATCTCGCATCCTTGCCATGTAGCCCATCTAATTGTCCGACACAAGCTAGAAACGCTGCGTCCACATGCGAAGCACGAAGATTCCAGATTCCAATCAACTATGGACCATTGTCCACACGAGTCACACACTTTCCAACCAGTCAATGTTTTGACATCATGGTCAACAAACAGTGATGTATGTTCATTACGTCGTGACGAACCTGCGTGAATCAAGCACTTGTCGCAGGGAGATGAACCGATTTGCACTTGAAAGTGATTTTCTCTAGTCCTTGTCTCGAGTGATAGCTCCTAAATTCACTGTTTCCATGTTCAAACATGCAGTTATGACGTGTTTAGGTTCTTCAAAAAAACTTCAAAAAAGTGTGTGGCAGATAACTTCGAGATCACAAGAATTCCGTTTCTTGACTTGAGATCGAGACAAGAATGAGATTTCAGCACAACATATATTTCGAGCTTGAGAATCTCATTCCTTATCTCGAAATGGGCGAGATGAGATCAAGATTCTCGCTCAATCTCGAACACCATGCCCTACTCACACTATGGAATGCATGTGAGCGCGGTGAACACCCATTGCACCAATCTTGCCAGTCAGGTTCTGACCCATTTCACCTACAATGGGTCACAAAGTGTCTGGCAAGATTTGCCTTCATGAGTTTGCACAATTTTTGTTTCCTTCCATATTTGACATCGTCGACGTACCCCTTTGCTCGACAAGCATGAAGTCCCTGACAAATGCTCGAAAAGGCAGGTGATGCAATAGTAGTTTATTGCGACAGCTGCAGCCATAATTGAGCGTGACAGGTGACAGCCCAGAGGCCCTATCAATACGGCATGGCATGTTGGCAATGGCCTTCATCCATCTCAACTTCCGCACTGCTGCGAATGGCAACAAAGAGTGCAGGCTAGTCACGCTGCGCTGGATACATACAGGGGCTGCTCATGAACACTTGAGAAAGTCCCTTCAACCACTTCGCTCCATTCCTGTCTCCTACTTCCGGGACCACCACCATTACCACCACCAGCACCGCCACTGGCACTGAGTCTGTCTGCAGCCGCTACACCTTCTGCAAGACGTCAGCAGCCTCATCCTCCGCACCGCTCTCATGTTGGGCTGCAGTAGCAGAAGCGTTGTGGGCAGCAGTTGCTGCCGTCACCACATCCAGGGGCGGCAACATATCTCCCACTGCCCTACCGCCAAGGGTGCTGCTGGCATCCATGTCGCCAGCTCCAACGTCCCCATCACTGGTGACGTCGTTCGCACTGCCTGCAAGTTCGATGTCATTTCCAGTGCTTCCTTCCCTTTGGAGGACAGCCGTGCTTCTGCTGATTCCGTTGCTACTGCTAGAGACTGTGCTGTCACTGACGCTGCCGCCGCTGCTGCTGCTGCTGCTGCTGCTGTTGTTGGCGGAAGCAGCAGCTGAGCCATTCCACACGCGGTAGATTGAGCGCAGCTTGTCCTGAAGGCCGCTGCGCAGCGCTGTCGTGCCATTGGCCGCCAGCTCCTCTGCAGTCAGCTGCAGAAGCGGGCCTTGGTATGCCATCAGCCTGTGCTTCTTGTCCGCCCTGCNGGGGGGGAGAGAGAGAGAGCTGCAACAATGCAAAGCATGAGCAGTGGTGAAAGAGGCTGAGCTCGTCGACGAACGACCAGCGATGTAAACTCTCCATCGCATCTCCAAGTGATGTCCTGAAACCTATCAAACTCTCAACCTCAGCTTTAACCAAGTTGAACAGTCTCATCTTCGTCTCAAACTCCAATGCCTTCAGAGGTTGCAACCAGCGAGGACTTGCACAACCCGTTGCCAGAGAGGTGGCGGAGGGTGCGGCAAACCCTCTAAAACCGAAGACGAACGACCTCCAAGAGCAGAAGTTGAGGTGAGTCGTACAAAGACAGTTGGCACAGGCCACATCTTTCCATGTTTTGGAAGGCATGGAGCAAGCAGGCACACCAGTGTTTTTTATGGTTGCAGCATGTCGAAGTGAAGACAGCTCCAAGAGGAGGCTTGGGGTCGCCTTCCCGTCATACAACTTCATGAGGACGGCATGTGCATTGACATCGTGCCAAGTGGTGAGAACCCCAAAAGTCCCTCCGATCTCGTAGGTGAAATCTTGAGATGGGATGACATAAGATCAATCTTTCCATAGTCTTCCCCAAGTTGTGCCAAACAGAGTAGGAATGTCTTCGTATAGCCTTCCAAGTGAAAAAAAAACATTTGAGGGGTTGACATGGCCATTTGCTTGAGACAAAAACTTCCTCATTCACCCAGCCATAAAAACCGCCATGAAGGCCTTTCAAGTTCTGCAGAGTCAGCGTTGGCGGTGGCGGCGGCTGCAGCGGCAGCACAAAGGGCAGCGTCGGCGGCAGCAGCAGCAGCAGCAGCAGCGAAGGTGGCAGCGGCGGCGGTCGAGGCAGCAACAGCGGCGGCAGCGATGGCAGCATCCACGTGGGCATCGATACCGCCACCATCGCCTCCATCACCGACTTCGTCGCGGCTACCACCGCCGCCGCCAACGCCAACAAGGCCGACGGGGACTACTGCGAGGACAACAACAACAAAGACGACGAGGACAACGAGGACAACGACGACGATGACGATGACGAGGACGACGACGACGACGACGACGACGACGACGACGACGACGACGGCGGCGGCGGCGGCGGCGGCGGCGGCGGCGGCGGCGGCGGCGGCGGCGGCGGCGGCGGCGGCGACGACGACGACGACGACGACGACGACGATGACGACGACGATGGTGATGGCGATGGCGGCGACGAAGAGGCAACGGCGACGATAACAATGACGACGATGACGAGGCCATGAACAACCACCATGATGACAATCATGACGACTACGATACGGACAACTACGACAGCCACCAGAGCATGCTTTCCTGCAGCAATGCAGCTGCAGGAATGCATGCAACACATGCATCGCGGGAAGCACATTCATCATGATGGGTGCAAAATGATTGCCTGGCAAAACAGGGATTGCCTGGCGAACGGCCTGCTTGCATTTCTTGGGTGATGTGCTGGGTTTTACACGTGGTCGTGCCTATGGTCTCGCCAAAACGTGTCGTAACCCATCAGCAATATTGCCTCTCTTCAACACACCTTTGCCCTCCCCTACACCTTTGCACTCGACAACAACACAGGGGTCAACATAGAGGCCAGAATGTGCAGTCTCACCTGAAGCCCATGTTCCAGAAGAAGCGGCGGGCCAGAGGTGGGGGGAAGGCAGCAAAGCCTGTGGGCCCTCGCCGCTTCATGTCCTGCCATCGCCTCACCCACCAGAGAGAAACCCCAACCCATGACACACAGAGTGCACTGAGTGCATGCAAGCATCTGCATGCAACGCCATGCACAGGTGAGGAGCTGGGAGACGGAGGGGTCAAAACCACTCTGTGTCACAAGAAAAGGGGAAAAGCTGGAAACAAGGTGAGTTGGAGCAAAAGGAGGAGGATATGCAGCAGGAGGTTGAAGCAGAGGAGGAGAGGGTGCTGGACAGGAGAGGAGGAGGAGGAGGAGGAGGAGGAGGAGGAGGAGGAGGAGGAGGTCGAGGACGAGGACGAGGACGAGGATGAGGACAAGAGGGGGGAGGAGGACGAGGACGAGGAAGAGGACTAGGACGATGATGATGACGACAACGAGGGCAGTGGCGGCGGCGCCAGCAGTGGCAACGGCGGCGGCGGCGGCGGCGGCGGCCGCGGCCGGGGCGGCGGGGGCGACTACGAAGACGATGGCAGTGGCGGCGGTGACGACAAGGACGATGAGGAAGAGGAGGACTAGAAGGAAGACAAGGAGGAGGGCGAGGAGGAGGACAAGGAAGGGGACAACAACGACAACACAACGACAACGCGACGACAACAACACGGCAATGACGGCGGCGATGATGACATTGCCCACGCCGAAGCCGGAGACGATGTTGATAACGAAGGCGATGACGACGACGACGATGACGACGACGACGACGACGCAACAATGACGATGTCGATGATGGCAACGAGGGCGACGATGGCGACGACAACGGCGACGACTGCGGCGGTGGCAGTTTCGGCAGCGGCGGCGACGACGGCGGCGACGATGACGACAACAGCGACGACAACGGCAACGACGCAATGACGGCGGCCTAGACAACATCGACAACAACTATGAGGAGGAGGAGGAGAAGGAGGAGGAGGAGGAGGAGGAGGAGGAGGAGGTTAGGGAGGAGAGGAAGGCCTGTGGCAGGACAGGTCATGCACCTGCACAAGCTCGCGGACAATACGGCGTCCGATGCCCCGTCGTTGGTACTCGGGCAGGACTGCGACATCACAGATGGTCGCCTGATCTCTCGCCCAAGAGCACACCACAGAGCAATGCATCCCATACGTCAAAACAGCAGGAAGGTTCCAGTGCACACAATGGCGCTGGCGAGGCTGCATCACAGCAATGCTGCATGCAGTGCACGACTTGGTACAAGAACGCAGTGGAGAGCGCGAGGAAACAGGGATGTGGTTGCAGCGGGC
>SZWC01003621.1:56121-82019 GCA_023375785.1 Penium margaritaceum
GACCAAGGCAAAAGGCAAGAGCAAGCCACGCCCTTTCCCCCACACGCTGCAGTCCACCACCTGAACAGGGTCCGCGTCTGCGAGTCTTGAGCTGTACGTGAGAGGCTTCGGAAGGAGGGCGCGGGCCCCGCGGTCGCTGCCCAGGGGCAGCGCTCGCGATCCGCAGTCCCGTTGCCCTTCTCGCCTACGCTGCTGCCGCAGCAGCCGCCACTGCCGTCGGAGCTGCTTCAGGGTTTCCGTGTGCAGCCGCCGTTCCTGCAGCGGCCGAAGTGGCAGCCGGGGCAGGAACGGGGCCTGGTGCCGCTGCATCGCCAGGCCTGAGTAGGGCGAGGGCCGTTGCGTGCTCGCTTGCGTGGAGCGCAGGAGGAGGTGCGTGTGCATGTGCGCCGTGTGTGGGTGTCCCCCTCGTGTGTGTGCTACTCTTCCGCAGGGCCGATGGAGGGCGAGGAAGGCAGGGATTGGTGAGGAGGAGGAGGAGGAGAAGTATGAGGAGGAGGAAGAGCGTGACGGTGAAGGTGCTGTCGACGGTAGGGTAGGTTGCATAGTGCTGTTCTGCAGTGTCGGCGGCAATGGTACCGGAGGCCTTGAACATCTGAACTGGCTGCACGGCCTGCTGTGGGCTGATGCAAATGGTGCTGCTGCCATCATCATGTGTCCGGCCGGGCACGACGAATTAGCCAACGCACACATTATTGCTCGCGGCGCTTGCCGCTGCTGTTGCTTCTGCTGCTACTGCTGCTGATGCTGCAACTGCTGCTTCCGCTGCCGCTGCCGCTGCTGCTGCCGCTACCGCTGCCCCTGCTGATCACCACTGCCGCTATCGCTCCTGCCGCTGCTACTACTGCTGCCAACGCTCGCGGGCAGATGACAGAATGTCGGCCCTTAGAGCTGCGTATGAGGATCCCCTCAGAATCTCAGTTTCCAAAAAGGTCTGGCCTGAAGCAGCGATGAACATGTGATCGCTTCTCACACTCCTCTACTGCNCTGCTACTGCTGCTGATGCTGCAACTGCTGCTTCCGCTGCCGCTGCCGCTGCTGCTGCCGCTACCGCTGCCCCTGCTGATCACCACTGCCGCTATCGCTCCTGCCGCTGCTACTACTGCTGCCAACGCTCGCGGGCAGATGACAGAATGTCGGCCCTTAGAGCTGCGTATGAGGATCCCCTCAGAATCTCAGTTTCCAAAAAGGTCTGGCCTGAAGCAGCGATGAACACGTGATCGCTTCTCACACTCCTCTACTGCCCAGCGGATAAGCCGCGCTTGCGGAGCTCCTTGGCGCTGCGGCCAGGGCTGGCACAGACCGTGCCGATCGCGTGGCTCAACACGTAGCTGTGCAGATCCTCCCCTGCTGCTACCGCTGCTACTGCTGCTTCTGCTGCCGCCGCGGCTGCTGCTGCTGGCTGCGCTGCGTCATTTGCGAATGGCTGCGACCGGCGCTGCTGTCCGAAGGCGGGCCCGGACGACGTTCCATCCGTCGGGTTCCGTCACTGCCTTCAAGAAACTAGTCGACGTGGTCGACAGCCCCTTCTGTTAGAGTCCCCTCAGCAAGGGGTCGAGAGAGAGAGGGAGGGCGAATACGCACTCCTGATCAATTGACCTCGAGCAGAGTGCACTCCGCGCAGGTCATCTCTCTTCCTCAAGAGCGATGAGCCGCAGTGCTGGCTGAGGTGGCGCGAGAGGAGCAACGGCAAACCATCGAACATATCAGAAAGCCAGGGTCCGTTTGGGTCACGTCGCATGCACGAGCGACGTCGTCCAACCCTCGATGGTCGCACAACTTGAGCCTTCCACGGGCCCAGTTCAAGCATCCGCGTAAAGATCGAGGACAGTCACCAGACAGCAGTCGCCCTCGTTAGGAAGTCCACGAAACTTGGCGGCGATCAGGTTTCGAGAACAGTCAGGCCCAACGCAGCGTTACGCAAACGCACCCCTCATTCTGGTGAATGGATTCAAGTACACGCGCACACGTCCGCGAGGAGTCGGCGGAGCGCTTGGAGGGCCCCTCTCCATATTTGTCTTGTGTGGATGTCCCTCCTGACTCTCACTGTCACATGTGGCTCTGTGCCACCGTCCATTCCCCGCGAATGGGTAGCGACGATAAACATAATAATCTATCTATCTATCTATCTTGGAGGGCCGAGACGCGAAGGCAAAATGCAGCGGTAACACCCTACAGCCACGGAAACCACGGACGACAAAACGAGTCGTATTGGGCCACACAACTCATATGGCCCACTTGTCTGCATGGTTAATATGCAGGCCCCTTACACATTGGCCCCTTACAACTCTGCGCCGCATTGAATGCCCATCGAGAATCGACGGACGATCGGGATTCATTTGTACCAAGTTAACTTCAGCCAGAGACACACCGTCCGGCAGCAAGGGTCGCGGTTTGGTTCCACAAACTCGAAAACACAGCTTGTCCGAGGCTGTACCTGAGCATTTGGAAACGTTTTCGAGTCGCAACCTCAGATAATGCAGAAAATGCTTCACGCCATTGGCGACTTGCAAGAAGGTATTTAAAGGCACGGAGCTTTAGCAACTCATATCAAGTCTTCCACTGCCATGAATTCGGTTGTATATTTGCCTTATTGCTTAGCGAATGTCATGAATGAATTTTGTCTTCTTTGTCTAGTTTTCTTCTCGTTAGTAAGAATTTGTCCCTCTCTCACTATGGACCACTTTTTTATCCACACATTAAGGCGTTACGTCCAAATTCTCACCATCATCACCCTAAAAAAGGTGAACACCCCCCTTGCTTCGCGTGTAAACCATAATGCATGTCACGCTCCCTTCAGCAAGACACAAAAAAGGTTATATGATAAAGGTATGTCCATCGATCCACACAAAGGCAGAGGGACCGTGAGGTTCACTCCATGGATGTTGGCAAAAAACTATATAAAATAAAGAGTAAAGCCAAGTCCACAATTCCAATAGAAAATGAGCATTTCAAAGCAAGTCGTGGAAAACTTAAGTTCGCTCCTGCTCCTTGTTTTCACCAAACTCACTCTTCATCACTCGAGTCCTTATTGTGTTGCCAAGGAATTCAATAACCCCCATTGAATGACCAAGGATCTACATTTAAATGACATCGTGAAGACCCTAAGCTATGACCACCATGGAGTATATGCAAATGCCTTCTAGCCCGTGTTCACCAACATGCTTGTGTAGACATAATCCAATAACAATGAAGGCAAGCATGGAGCTCTCAATATAGCTTCATAGTGTACAAGACCATGGTGTTCTCCACGGAGCACCATGGTGCTTAATATGGTGCACCATGGTGTACCATAGTACACCATGAAGCACCATGATGTTTCATACGTCAACGTTGTGCACGTAGGTGCTCACCATGGTGGACCATGGTGTTGCATGTTACACCGTGGTATACCATGGTCATGTCTATGATGCATCATGGTGCTTCAAAGAAACATGATGCTTCATAGAACAGTAATGCACAATGATACATAATGTAGCACCATGGTGTTGTGAATACAACATCATGGAGACCCATGGTGCTACACATTCCGGCATTTAGCACCATGGTGCACACAATTGTGTATTGTGGTGTACCATGATGCACAATGGAGCAACATGTTAAAACATGTTAAACGTTTGTGCACTTTGGTGCTCACCATGATGCAACATGGTATTGTTTACTGCAGTATAGTGCACCATGGTCTACTTCATGACGCATCATGGTGCACGTCAATGTACCAAGGACAACAATGGCTTAAAATTGTCAACACCATGGTTAAAAATGATAGCATGAATGTCATGGTGCACCAAAAATTTGTCGCGCACCATGGTGCTACACCATGGCACACACATTAAATGATCTTTTATTCTCTTTGCATTCAGCATTTCCATGATTCTTTCGAACTAGTACACTTTTCCATTTTACCCTTCCTTTCTACATACCATGTAAGACGAATATTGATGAAGAGATGTGATGTTTTTTCATATAATGGGTATAAGTGCAATGGGCTTCTATAACACCATTGGTTCCATGTTGACAATGGTCACTAGGACAAGAGTCTTCAACAAGTCCCACTTTTACTAATAGTGTAACTAGACCAAGTGATCATGGTGTGTCATCTTGTAGGACCACACAAAAGCTTGAACAGGGTCCATTTTTAAAGATAGGGAAATGCACGAGAGAGTTCATGTGGAAATCAGAGGAAGATTTTTTCTTAGCTAAGATGTGGTATGAGAGCAATGGGTAGATACATAAATGGATAAGTAATGGGAGAAATGCATGGTGTCACTCTTTCCATACAATATGTGATAAGTTATCTCCCTTAGGACTTAGCTACGTAAAAATCAAGGTCAAGAAAAGCAAGATTAATACTTATGCATTAGAAACACATAAGTAACTTAAAGAAGAATTTTACTACGAGTTCCCTAGGCCAAATGTATTATTGAAGGGCTATGGATGGGAGTGGGTGATCTCTAGTTCATCACTTAAAAGAGGGTGAAAACTCATGTGAAGGTTGATTCGGACCCAACAATGCAATCTCTTTACTTGCATATGTAAAGTGTTAAGCAAATCCTCTTTAACAAAGTACCCACCATAGGATTCATCCTTAAGAAATAAGGATAAATCAAAGTGCATCTTTTGGCAATTAAGGCGAAGGTTGAGAAAAGTAGATGTAATGTTAACAGGTGGTTCCATTAAGCCCACGTGTTTAAGGTGGCATGCCTAACAATGCATTGTTCCACAAGCATAGCTCCACTGCAGACTTTTGCATTTTGATCAAGTGATTGGGAGTAGGTATGCTGGGCCTTGAGTGCCATCGCAATAATTTGTACCTTTTGCTAATGATGAAATGGAGGTCAAAGGGAGCAACAATCTCTATCCAATATTTGGAATCGGCTTCAAATATTTTGTGCTCGTAACAGAGTACAAAGTTAACAGAAAAGTACATGAAAAGCAAGTGCAAATCATCTACTTCCTTATCTTTGTCTCCTTCAATAGAATGTGAAACATAAGAAGAAGACTTGACAATCACCAATGGTAGCAAAGCAATGTCCTCTAAGAGGCGAGAAGCAGCAAGCAACATTTAATGCTCTAGAAAACTTTCATCAACAATTCTTTTAGCTATTTTTCTACAGTAGACGAGAAATTTCAACGATGAACGTGATGACATCATAACTTACAACAATAGCCATCGGTACCAAAATTTTCTAGTAGCTGGTGTACAGTAGCTAAAAAAGTTGTGGAAGGGGAAAAAATTCAATCGAGCTGATGTTCAATGGGTCTAAACACTTTTCACCTGAAGCACTCATCTATTTTTAGCCACCACAAAAAACATCTAAACAGGTCTGCTAGGAGATTATCTGAGAAAACATTGGACAAGGAGAAGGAATCACACATTCTCGCAATCAAAGCAATACCTTAAGCGGGAAGGAGGAGTCTGCGTCGTTTTCTCTAGAGAGTAAATGAGGACCTCCCAAAAAAAAGGGGGTAGAACGAGGTCCGCCTGAGACCTTGCACAAGCTCAATACTAAAGTGTTCCCCACCTCAGTAATCAGAAGTCAAAAGTGACAAAATCAAGAGGGAATTGGTTTGGCGTGGTGACGCGATATGGGTCAATGCTCAAGTGTGCTTTGGCATTCCATTCAACACTCAAACTTTTCAGCCTTGCAAAAATGAATGGGAAGCCAGGCTTTCTTTTAAACCAAAGTAAGGATTTCATGCATAATTACTTTCAAAAGTGACTTTTTTACTTCTCTAAATGAAACACCCTCAAATACATTTGTTGGAAGTGACATCCAAATTGCATCAGTTTTGACATTTTTCACATCTGTTGCCTTTCATTTAATGGTGCATTATCCTCAATCCATTATGAAAAAAACAAGCCTTTTGAATTCATCCACTCAAATCAAGCCTTCTAATGAAAAATGAGTGCTTTGAGCTTCGACCAAACCGCCGCCTAAGCAGCCTTTCTTAACCCAGTGTACATGCTTGCCACGGGTCTCAAGTTTGATGTTGCACAAAGGGGAATGGTAACGTTCATGTGGAATTCAAGGACGAATTATGCTACAAAGGAATGTTGTTCGAATTAAGAAGACAACATTGCAGGTCAACTATTGTTCTTGGTTTGGAGCCTTAGAAAATAGTTTTTGACTTCTCAGGAGCGAGGTTTGGAACACCATATACAATGGCAAGGTGGGCTAGAAGAACTTGCCGCAACAACAGCCTTGACCGCAATAAAGCACTACCGCGGCAATAGGCAAGAACGCAACAAATCCCTTATCATGACTACCTTCCCTCTCAAATTCCATAACTCACGGTAACAAGCAAGGAGCCAAGCTACAAACATGGAAAAACAAAATAGCAAGAGAAGATAACACAAGCGACATGTGTTGCATGCAAAGTGTGCATAGCATTACATAGTAACTCAACACATAGACAAACACATACATCAACTTCATTCATACACATGAATTGTTTATCTATTAATGTCCATAAGAAGCATGTTTTGAAAACATACATTTATCTTCATCCATAGTTAAGCATGAATATCAAATCATTGACAATATGTATATGTTTACAAGTTTCCACACGCATATCAAGATCCATATCAACATCCATATTCATATCTATGTCAATAAAATCTAACATTGCATTACATATGTTTTCATATGTTCATGAATTTCTAACCATCTACATATGTCTATACATGTATATTTATTTACATGATAATCTATATGCGCTTATTCATCCACATCAATGTGTACATCATATGAACAGGTACATATAAATCTACTTAATCATCATCTAGTACATTGTTTCATACATCTACACAAACATGTACATCCACAAGTGCATGTGAATATGGATCCACGTCTATCTCTACACTTTACATAACTCATCTACACCTCATAATTGGCTATAAACTAACAAGGAAAGGACCTAAAAGATAGAAAAAAAAATTCAAGCCGATGTTTGTGCTTCATTTCAATGTTATGAAAGCAAACATGTATAGAGAGAGCTTGCAAAAAAAAAACAAAGTATGAAAAATTCAGCTTGTTTAACTATGATGGATATTTACCTTTACTGCACATCTTAAAGTAGCTCATTTGTAGTTTTATGACATTGGAGGAAGAGTATATGTTTTAATATAAACTACAAAGATTGTTCGCACATGTTTTCCAACATATGCAATCTTTGGATGGTTTCTTATGTTTTCCACATATGTTCCTTCTATATAACCATGTTTAAGTGATATGATCAAATCTCGTTACAAGTAGGGGCACAAAAGGTGGACAATATTGTGACAACATCAGGAATAACAAAAAAAAATCAAAAACAAAAGTAGTCTTAGTGGCAAGAATATGTTTGAGGGAAAGATGGGTATAGTTAAAAAAAGTGTATTTCCCAAGCTTAGCAGTTGTGAAGGGTTACTGTGTGACCCAATCTTATGCTAGTTGTTTGTGAAGGCATCTAGCTTGCATGAAGATTTTGACCAATCAAAAAGGAAAGGAAATGGAGGTTCCATGTTGTGGTTTTGTTACCATGTTTCAAAACATCTTATGAACACTACCCATTGCTCATTGCCTTCATTCATATTGACCAAAGAATGTTTCGCGATATTTGATTTGGCAATCTTAGGATGCACTCTGTAGCCAAATATCCATAGATGCATCCATCCATCCATCCATCCATCCATCCATCCATCCATCCCTCCATCCATCCATCCATTTGAATCAGTCACATACTTTAAACTCTAAGCACATGGACTCGGAAGAGTAAAATAGAAAATCATAACAATGCAAGATATTTAATTTTTCAATACACATACAAGTATTTTCTACATAATCCTTTACATTCCATCTAGACATGTTTTTTTCATATGTTATAATGACCTAATTATTCCATTAAATAAAGTTAGTATGCTAAATGAACATGTTTCATATCATTTCAAAATATCAAAAACAATTACATGTCAAACAAATAAACACATTTTAACACACAGTTTTGAATATTCTTGCAATTTCCAAAAGAAAAGCATTTCCCAAACAATGATTGCTAACACATTCATTCATTTCGTTGATTCTCAGTGATGGAAACTCCGTTAAAACTTATTCATGACAATAATTTCAATGGAGACCCATTATCAAACAACAATAAAACACGTTCAAACTTTGGACGTTTTCTCTTATCAACAAGATTTAATTGATGAGGAGACTGTACTAACAACGTTAAGGAAACTTTAATGTAATGTGTAGTTTTTCATGAAGAAATAGATGTTTTCCTTTGTTGATCTCAAGATATAAACTAAAAGGGCACTAGTGAGATATCTAAATTGATCTTAAGTTAACATATCATACATGTTATCTTCATCAAAACTTTCCTTGTATCTGTTGTAACATTTTTCAAGTGTTTGAGTTTACTTGACTTTTTCATGAATTTGTTTTCTAACATGATTTATTTAACTTTATCTTCAAACCCCATAAAGATTTAAATTTTCATCCGTTATGCTAGGTTAAGATATGCTTTCCGTTCATATTTATTAGAATGATTCATAGTTTGCACGTGGTGTTCAGATTCACGCTTCAGATTCAAAATACTTGTCAAATTGTGAATCTATTTGCACATCTCTTAGAGCATGCTTAAAGGTAAACTTTCCATTCTTGATGTATATCTTGGTGCCTCATGATGTTTAGAATGGCTTGAAGAGATCACCAAGTATTTTTTAGGGGCTTCATTCTTCAGTATCTCATTTTGACGATCCATTTTCCTACCAGCCACCTTCTAAAGCAAATTTGAAAGAAGGAGCCTGTCTGTGCTTGATTATGGCTACAAGAAAAAACATGTCCTACAAACTATGGCATATCATGGCCAAATACTGCATAAAGTGACAATTCATCGCCAATCTCAATGAAGACAACGAGTTGTAGTTAATTCTCAAAGGCTGATAAAAAATATGGCAAATCAAAACACATTAACCAAGAAAATGATGGTTAGCAAAAGGCTACGATCTCTAAAATCATGGGAGACAACAAAAAAACGCTTGTAACTAGCTTGCAAAGGCGCGACCAAGGACAATGGTAGCAAAGCAAGACGCCATGGATTTTGTTATCCAACATTGAAATTACACTAAAAGGAATTGAAACGACAAAATAGAAAGTGGTGCTGTAAGAAAGCCAAAATGGTTGTGTTTAAGTGGCAGAAAAGCCCTAATCTTTTGGAAATAACTTTCAAACAACAAAGAATTGAGTGTGAAGTGCTGGAAGGGAATAAAATGCTCCTTAACAATGGCATAAGAGCAAAGCAAGGCTGTCTCCAACGTCAAGGAGATAGAGAAGCAAAGTAGAACATGTTGAATTGAGTAACCTATGGTAACACTGGGAGCAGCAACCAAAGTTGAGATGTCACAAAAGGCAGCACCCTTATGTATTCTCTTATGAGATTTCTCATAAAAATTGTTCCCAATGTGTTCCAACACATTGTCCCTAATGCAATCCTGACATACAGCCGTAACCGCATTTTGGGCAACACAATTCTGAGCGCGCCAATGCATGAGATGTATGATGAAAACAACCATAACGATTAGCTTCATCCACATGCAACTATAGATAGCCGAAGTGGTCAGGTAACCCTATCCTCCCCAAAAAAATGGAGCCATCTAGGAGCTCCACAACAATAAAAGGACCCCGATAGCAGCGAAGAAGCAAACAGAAAGTAAGAAAACGGTGGTACAAAAAACTTTGCAGCAACAAAATGTAGATTTGTTTTCTGAAGAAGCTTCTACATTTAACAAGACTCGTGAATCTCTTAGGCCTTGTCATTCATGATTTTTCTCTTCAAACAATTCTACAATCCTCGCCTTCATTTGCACATCTATCAACATAAAGTGTTCCAATGAGAGATGACTATTCTCATATTCAACTTGAGCATGTTGTTGTCAAAAACTCCAATGTCAAGGCTCAAATAAAACTTTCTAGGCCTTTTTATGAACATAATCAGTGTTTTTAATGAATTTTATTGTGTAAAATCCCTCGGATGCTATGAGAAATGGTTTTAATGGTCGCATGCGCATGAGGAAAGTGCATGCCTCCAGGAACTGAACCTTGTCCAATGATCCCCATGCTTGACATTCAGCTAAGACCATACTTGACTTTACTTGTCGCATGGATTACTGTACGAGCAACAAGTGGGGCACACCCTACACTAAAAATCAGGAGAGACAAAAATACAAAGGCACGAATCACCTTGTCTCTCTCATTATCATGTGGAAGACTTACCCGGAGAGCTCTTATGTGAGCTTCGTCCCCATGTTAGTCCATTCAGCAGATGTCATCATGTGGTAGAATCAAAACATTAGTCAGAAAGCCTCTGGTCGAAGGAGATTATTGACAAGCTCCACCGTGGAACTTGATAAAGCTTCCTTGAGAATCAAGCTTCCTAATGAGACAAGTTAAAGTCATCAAACAACCAAGGTGGACTGGAAAACTCCCCATAGAGGAGGCAATCATACGGAAGACGATTACTCAAGCTAGGTTTCCATTAATCCAGTATTTTTGTTCATCTAAAACAATCGTTGTTCTATAAGCATAACAGTTACAATGATCAATGGGTCTCACTAGACTTTAGACATGATATGAAGCCCTAGGATCTAAGGATCATCGACATGGTGATGTCTTCCACCAACAAAGCCACGTGGTTGGTTGTGTTGTAAGAATCGATGTTACGGTGAAACTTCACTATGCATAGGAGAAAGCTTCTAGGACAACCACCAAGGCAATCAACTCCATAGAGCCACAAGTATAAAGAGTGTTGGCCCTCACTAGATTAATCATTTTAAATGGCTTGTTTTTAGTCGCTCATCTCCAATTCTTTCTACCTTTAAGACCCTTCACAACCTCCCTCTGCCTGCCAGCATGGGTTAAGGAAAATGTTGAAGATACCTACAAGGCGCTTCTAACATTTGCTTTGTGTGGCAACATGGATTGAGGAATTTGCCAAATATCCCTTCAAAGCCCCTATTACCTTGGCTCTTCCTACCAACGTGGTTGGTGAACATTACCAAAGATCCCTCCAAGACACTTGTCAGCCATGCTCTGCTTAGTAGCCGAGGACAAGGATATTGTTTAAGATTGCTCCAAGGCTCTTCTAAGCTTAGATCTGCGTGCCAACCTTGAAGGAGAATGAAAATTTCTATGGTTAATCTATTTTGACTTAGTGACTCTGCCAAGATAAACAAGAATCCACAAGAGATAGCTTTGAAGACCCTATAAGCCTACCAATGGTCGGCAACTTGGCAAAGAGGTGGCCCTTATGTCACGAAGGCCTTCCATCACTAGAAATGAAGATTACACCGACACCCTTGCATGGAGCGCCTTGATGGCCATGTAGGGCATTGCGCCGTAGGTGTACAAGATGCGTCAAAGCATGGAAATTTGTTGTATTCAACGATTTTTTCTTTGGTAGATCTTGACACAATAATTCCACTTGAACAAGATTTTACTCCACATGTTGAAATTTTGTAGGTTTGTTAGGCACACATAAGATCTAAGGGCAGCAAGGAACCCCTTGTTTTCATGAAGCCTTCAAAGTGAGGTTGTTGGCCATTCTAGCGTGTTCCCTCCTCAAACCAAACAACATTGTCTTGTATTCATGGAACCTTTTTATGGCACAACAATCAAGCATCAATTTTTGACTAAGCAATAAGGATGTCAAAAAATCATTTATCATCAAAGAGGCAATATGTGAAGTTCTCTCTGAATTTAGTGAAATTTCAATAGAACAACTTGTCAAATATATGATTGGAAACAATAAAATTCTCTTTCTTCCTACACACACAATGTAAGCTCCTCACTCTCTGTTCAAACCCTCTAACTAGTTGCTTCTTCCTAACTAAGTGAATCATCCCTTTCTAACACCCTAACTTTGGCCTCTTTCAAACCAAAACCAAGTGATGAAATACATTGGTTAACATCATATATCAACCATGTAAGTCCCTAGAAAAGAAATCCCATTGAAATACAAGTTCTTATGTTTCACACCACGAGCGCATCCTGAAGTCATCACCATGAAGGTAACGCATGTTGTGAAGAATGACAACACATCATGATGAAAGAACAATCATGAGGAATTAAGCCATCTACTTTAGTGTCACATAACACCTATTTTTTATAAGAAAAAAATTGCTCAACCACCATGAGAGAACTTGATTATTTATTGTTTCATTAGCTCGGATACGGGGAAACCAATTTCATTTGGTGATAGCATTTGCGAGCTTTACGGGTGAGTTTAATCACCAAACTATTCACCCATGGAAATCATAAGCCATGATCTTAAGGAGTTATATCGATTCTTGAACAAGACAATTTTCATGCAATGACGCGGCACAATCAACATGGTACTGGTAAAGAAGAGCATAAATGTTAAAACAAAATCAGAAGAAGATATAGTGGACTGCCTTCTTTTTCTAAACCCTCGGACTAGTTTCCTTTCTCTCAAAACTTTATATGTTTCTACCCTGCATATCAACAACAATTCCAACAATGCTCCTTAAGGCAATCACACCGAGTTTTATTGATTGGAATGGTTCAAATATTGTTAAACTATTTCTTTGTTAATCAAATGGATCTTAAACTTGTGGTGGATAGCGTACAAAACATTTAGGCACTTCGTTCTCATAAGAGCTCTTGGAATCTCAAACATTTTCATTAGGGCATGCTTCCTATTGCTATGAGGATGATGTACATACAACGAGAACCATAACTCGGACATCGATGGCAACATTGCATTTAAAACATTCATCCCTGAGTTTGTGAACAGCTTAGATATTAGGGATGATGATTTCAAATAGTCTTGTACTCAAATGGATGATTCATTTCATGGCCTCTCAATGCTAGGTGGTAAGGCAAGTAAGGTAATGTTCTGCCAAGCAAGTTTAGGGCCAAAATGATTGAGGACAACATCAATTCACTTTATGAAGGCACATCACGCAACCAAAAAATGTGTGTGTGTAGTCTAGCTCACATCTTAAACAGTGTCGAATAAATGCCCATGTGAGAATAATAAGCTGTAAATTCTTTATCTATTTGTATGTATTTTACATCCATGATTCAAAGTGAAACTTAAGTGGGAAGACAGGAAAAGGTCATATGTTTATTGGAAAGAGAGTGGTGGAAAACGGTTCGTAGCTAAGGTTTCTAGTGGTTCTTCACTTATAGTTCTCCCACATTTATGCACAACCATGAATTCTTGGACTTGGACAATGCTTATAGTTGGTGCAAAAGAGAGCACACATTGTGTGAATGGATTAAGATGAAGGTGGTAGAAAAGCTGACATTGCGTGATGGAAAGAAGGGAAGGATTAAAATGTTGGAAACAACAACTTGCAAGTAATGACATTTTACGCATGATGTAATCAAGGGGATACAGGTAAATCAAGTGAATACGGGTACAAACGGTTGAACATTAAGTGTTATATGCGTAATCGCGTGTATGTCGCTTTTAGCACATATTTCGATAAACTCCACACAATGTTGATTCATGTTACCAGGTCGCGCTATGAAGTGGAGGGAGGAGCTCGATTCTCGCTCCCGTCTTAATACTAGGAGTCGTTATACCCCCGTAGGTGTAACAACCCCTAGCTATACGAGCTGCCTCTCGAAAACACAAAGGGTAAATCTTTAACTTAGCTATCGATCATGTAGCCCTCTTGACAATATCTATCATCATACCGGTCACCTACCATGTGCATCCAGCTCTTGCAAGTACACCAGGTCGGGGTCCAACAAATGCGAATCTCGTTCTTTCATCACCCTCGTATTGTTGAGAACTCCAAGGCGTCAACTCCTGGTCGTCTATTGCTCTCTAAAACAATATTTTGTATCCGAAGTCTATTCTTGACTTTCATAATGTGCCAAGATTCACACCACGACGACAAGCTCGCGACGAGTGTGCACATTTGTCCAACCTTCCTTTCCACCATGCATCCCCCATTCAAAGAATAGCTACCTCAAAAGATAGGTTCACTTCAGCATCCCCACCACACAAGCAATATTTCTTGACTTTCTACCCATGTACCATAGCCTCTAACATGCCAAGCAAGTTCATCATTGATCTCCGCTGTGAGGACTCCTTAGATGCTTCGATTTACGGACCCATGTGTGTGAACGCTCCTGCGTTCGAGGACAACTTCGCCCACATGCGAGCCGTCACCAAGAACAAGAACGAAGACAAGCATGATATGGAAATTCTTGCATCATTGCCTTACGAGGTAACACGTGGAAGTGTTTCTATGTCGCGCAACTTATTCAGCCCCATCTTTCTATTTCCAGTGCTTGATGTTGGCAAGGATAACGCGGCAGAGTCGGTATTTTGCCTTGTTCTACAAGCAAAGCCTGTGAACATCAACACAATGCCCTTGCACCAGGTTCCATGCTGCTCTTTTGCTACATGAAGTGAATGCAGGATGACGCAGCCAACACTGAATGACGCATGCTGATGCTGCATGAAACAACTAGCACTGGCTGACGCTGCCGACTTTTGCTGACCTAGGCTAATGCGACTAACATGAATGTTGCTCACTCATGCAACCATTACTAGCTTACGCCAGATAACTCAATCGGTTGTGGCTGATGCTACCGAAGATGGCTGACCCTAGTTTGCGCTGGTTTCTGCAGTCCGCACTAGCTGGCGCTACCAGCAGATCCGGTGGTGGATGATGCTATCCGCGTATTCCGCGGTGGCTGACGTTGCCAGCGTTAGCTAATGTTGACTAAGCTCCCTTATGTATCCTACATTGGTTGTGCTGGTCTCGCTAATTGGCACAAGTTAACGCTAGCTGACGGAAGAAGCTGGGGCAAGCTAGCGGCACTGATTATTGGAAGCTTGCGCCACTGATTGGCATTGGCGTGTGTAATTCAAAGGCACAAAGTAATGTTAGTGGTAGTGGCTGGCATTGGCTGACGTTGTGGACATTGGCTAAAACTACAAGCACTTGCTTAAGGTGCTAGCAGTAGTAGGTGCTTGATGAGGCAGCTTTGACTGGCTGAAGCTGGCTAACGCAAATGGTAATGGTTGACATTGTTGGCAATGGTTGATAGTGGCTGGCCCTAGTTGACGCTGTCGACACTAGCCGATATGGGTTGACGTTGTCTAACGTTGGGTAACGCAAATTTCACTGGCTGATGGTGCCGGCGTTGGCTGACTCTGGCTCACACTCATACAAATGAACAATTTATGTTGAATATTCAGAAGCGGCATATTCTGCCGGTTTGGTTTCTGTTTTGACCCCCTCCCCCAAACCCACACTATCCTATCAATGATCTCCATTTCACTTGGTGCCACAATCAAATTGGACATCATAAGTATGACAATGTCTATTTCTTTTCCATGCCTTTGTATGCTTTGTGTACTTCATGTTTGAGGGTATAACAGGTGGGGAAGTGGAGATCGAGAACGGCCTACATTTGACGTCACCGACGAAGACAAGTACAACTAGTTTTTTTAGTGAGGTGGGCCCGATGTTGCGCATATCGCCCTCCATGACTTTCAAGTCTTCTGCTTTGTCCTTCCCGGTTGCAAGTGCCACCGATTCCATGACGGAAGAAGAGGGGACAACCTTTGGACTGAGTGGGCGAAAGCGCACGCGATCCTAAAAACCAACACCAACAAAGAAGAGCGGTGATTTTCTTAAGGATGAGGAGGACGATTGTCCTATGCATTATGAGATGGATGATGCTTGGGTCCAACTCCTCAAAACTCAAGGTAAATGCCCATTTTGTGGGATGGAAGAGCGTATATTGAAAGAGAATGAAGCTTGGTCACGGTCCTTCCATGCCATACGTGAGAAGTTGATGAGGCTCGGGACCCGATATGCATCTATTAAGAGTGATTTGGGCAAAAGTGGAGTTAGTGGACACATCCTTGAGCCATGGTTCAAGTGGGTGGAGAAGTAAGAGGGTAGGAAACATTCCTTTGTCTATCGTGCTATGGATGGAATTGATGTTGAATGCATTCCACCACCAGCTGAAAAGGTGAAGAATTGTGGGGAGAATTTCATAGATCCTTCAGTAAAGACCCTTGCCAACGGCATTGATGATGTACATAAGATACTTGATATTAGTGTTACAATTATTGGATGTCTTTTGGAGCACCTCACAAAGGTCAAAGTGCAACTCTTTGCCATCAAGGCCGACATGGAGAAGAGTAAGGTTGATTCTCACAAGTGGAAGGAGATAGACGCAGAATTCCTTGTCGAGGAGGATGAGTTTGAGAAGACACCTCGTGGTGAGCATATTGAGGATGACTTTGAGGATTCATCAGTAAGGAGATGTTAGGACTACATGAGCATCTGTTATTCATAGTTTGTTGGAAATGAAAAGAATGATTGTATGCAAAGAATTTCGATTTTCATTAAATTTGCCTTCTTTCACACTTTGGCCCCTTTTGTATTCTTCTTCTTTCTATATTGGAATGGAACAAAAGGATATTGAAGAGGTCTCATGGGCAGCATAATGGAAAATGTTTGTATGGATTTGATCAAGGACAATATTTCAACAAGTGCAATGAAGTAGAAGGGGAAAGGTCGTACTCACAATGTAAACATTTTGTTTAGAATTGTTGGATGTACAAAGAATCAACATGCAAGTGCAGTATTGATAGATTTGATACAAGGGAGAGAAAGAAAAAAGAGCTAAAAAAGAGGAAAGAATAGTGAAGAACATGGCCTTATCGTAACAATGGTCATTTAGGAGTGTTAGTTTTATGCGCCCACCATGGTGAACTATACGCTCTTCCCATAAGTGCTTTGCTAACTCCTCTATCTCCGCTAGAGCTGCCTGGTTTGATGCAATACCCTCCTCAGGGACATCAACTCTTTGTGCTAGGCAAGCCACCGCTTCCAGAGGGTGCACACGAAACACAGCTATATCTTTAAGTGAAGCGTTGCGCGCTTGGATGTCATGTGTTGTCCGCACGTCCATGCTAGTTGTGGATTGCATGGCATCTCGCCACCATGCCATGTTGAAGTCATCCCCATGGGCCATGCACATGTTGTGTAATATCACACAACACATAACAATGAGGGGGACATGAATGAGAAGGTTGTCCATGCGTTTTAACAACACACGCCATCGACATTTGAGGATCACAAATGTGCGCTCCAATGTCATTTGAGTTCTTTATTGTCTCTTGTTCAAGTAAGCTTGGTAAGGTGGCAAGCCGGGACCTGCAACTTTGAAAGGTGGTAACATGTACGATTGACAGGGGTATGCAACATCGTAGACAAGCTTGAACTCGCACAAATCAACTACATGAATTCGCCTCTATAAGCCACTGTTCTTGAACAACAACCAGTCGTGGAGAGATCCAGCCCACCCATCGTGGTAGTCGTAAATGTGCATGTTGGTGTCAATGACACAATGAAGAAAAACCAAGTATAAGCGTTAGCGTTTGTAGTAGCTCTCTACCATAGGGCTGAGCATGGGGATGTGAGAACCATCCACCACCCCAACAACGCCAGGAATTCCTCACACCACTACAAACTCTGCCTCAAGCACTTGTACCTCATTCAAGGTAGGCCACTTGATTAACTCGCTTTTGAACACCTGATGAAAATTGCAGTAGCACTCAGTACAAAGCTCACGTACGCTTGCCATGGAAATCGCGATCTGCTCTGCGATGGTTTGGTGACTCATGGCGTGAGGAAGGCGAAGGAGAGGCACGGCGACTCGAATATCCATAGGTATGCATCTACGATGATTTGTACCTTGTCATTCTAGGTAAGGGCGGAGTTGAGTGACGATGAAGTCGAACAACTATGGGGCAATGCGGATGACAGACTTAATAGCTGCATTGTGACGACCACGTAACCAACTTGGGACATGTAGCAACCGCGGTTGCGACCACATTGCACGTTGTCCTTGGCAAGATTATATGTATAGGGAGACAATGTGCCCAACTACTCCATAGAGCATCGTTAGCCCGTGGCCAACGCACTCCAGGAAAAATGCCCATCTTATTATGACCAACCGAATGGCCATGTCAACGTCAAGTGGGTGGAGTTCATCCATGGAGGAGTATGGGGTGTAGGCAGTATGCTGGAGTCCCCCCTCTAGAATATGGATGCTGGCTACTGTGGCGTTTGGTGGAGATTGGTGAACGATGGGAGAGGTACGCCAATTTCGGCTTGCACCTCAAAAGTAGCACACACGTTAGGGTTTCAGTGCTTAAGCGAATGTGAGCGGTGGGGCATAATTCTGTGTCACACTCGTCCTCGTGTCGGTTCCGAGAAGCGGCGGCACCTGCGCGTGAATTCCAAAAAGAAAGAAAAAAACTCGCCCACGTTCAGAGCGAGGGGTGACATCACACAAACTGCGAATGAAACTTACACGCGCCACAAAATGCGCCCTCTATCGTGCGCATGTCCATCATGAGTTGAACCGACGGTTCGCGCCTGCGAACCGGCCAGTTCAACTTCGTGCGGTGTGAAGGCGGCCGAAACTGGCTTACCACTGCAAGCCTTAGGCACCGTGTTGATGTCCTGGAGATGCGAGCATCTAGATACTGATGGAGGTTGTTTCGCTGCAACAGACGCTACAGACCAGAGGAGTGTCGCATTTTCTCCTGGTCTCCATTCTGCGCTGGCGTCAGGTAGATTTCTCCGGCCGGCATAGATTTTCATCGCCTAGACATCTTCAGCATGCACCGTGATGTTTGCGATTTCTCCATCGAGCGTCTTGGATTTGCCCTGTGATGTTGGGAAAACCGTGTATCATCGGAAAGCATGTTTTCAGAAAGGACCATCGCGATGATGTTTTTAAGGATTTCCAGAAGAAACAGGAAAATACAGTTCTAGCGGTCTATGACAGAAGTTCTTACTAGCAAACGTGACCTTTCATCTTTTCTTGGTCCGACATTGAATTATTCTTCAAACTTCCGCATTCTTGGAAAGGGCAAGGTAAATAGTTGGAACGCCGGCAAGAGAGAGAATCGACTAAAATCATAAGCTGGCGAGATACAAGGGCCATGCTCGTCCCTTCCGATGAACCTGTCAGCCCTGTTCCATGTAATTCAGAGGATAGGTCCTTGTATGTGCAGAAACGTACGTTTACGAGATTCATGACGTAAGAAAAATCGCACTACTGTAGCGAGCCGCCACTTCATCTAGATGCAAACATCGCATAAAAATCTCAGGACATCAACACGGTGCCTTACATGTATGTGCTCCCACAACCACTCAGCCAGAACAGAACGTAAATTATACGGAGGCCTTGACCGTAGTGTGTGGTCGTACGACATGAAAACGCGCGGGTGCAGCATCGCCACGGAAGTTTTCCTGCGCGACAATGGACCCACCGCCGCTCGTCCTGCCTTTGACCCAATGATAATCTCGTCTTCCAGCGAAAAGGACAGTTCCTTATTGCAGCCGGACATCGGCGATTGCTCTCTGTCCAGGTTGTACGGCACACGGGTCACGTGGACGGCAGACGGCTTGTCCAGTAAGCTAGCGCTGTGATGTCCTGCACCGCTACCCCTGTTCATTTTTCTCTCGGCCTTCTGAGATTGGCTTGCATCGTAAAGAAAACAAGCGTGCTTGGGCTACAAAGTAAGATCAACATAAATGAGATTGCTTTGGATTGCGGAATATTCCCAGACAGAAAGAGGAAAAATATTAATTTTTTTCAAGAAAATGAAATAAAAAATTTCTTGAAATTTTCTATTCTCGAATCATGTGCAATAACATATAAAGTGATGTCGTGTTTTACCTTAACTTCGCTATCGAGTCCATTGTCGCGTTCGAAAGAGTGAATGGTCAAGATTGACCTCACTCTCGATCTTCTTTCCTGCTATATCCACACATAAATCGATCGAGGAGGACCCTCCACGTTGATTGTAGAGCACCCCTTCCGGGGCCACCAGCATTGGACTTGTGCATTATGAGAAAGAGTACAAATAAACTGTCATCGACTTAAACTCTTCGCACAAACACCAAGTGGAATGTGCCCTTGCATGTTAAGACCTGTGCTATGAATGTATGCTGAAGTTACTGTTGTGCTTTGTGCCGTTCCTGTATAGTTTACTGTGACCACTCGGCCGTGTCCATACTCGTGCAGATCCCTGAGGCAGGCGGCCCTGGTGACACCGGCGCGGACCGCAGGCGGCGGACTACCTGTCTGGAGCTGACCAACCACTGTTCCAGAGCCCCAGATGTCACCGGGACCCCTTGCTGTGCCTTCTACGTCTTGCAGGCGCCTTTCGGCGGACTGGGCATGAGGCCCATTTGCATGTTTTTGCATTGTATACTCGCTGTCAGTCGATGGATGCATGCATGTGACCAGTCGTTGCGTGCGTCTTTTGATTCTGCACGTCTAGGTTCAGACGGCGTAGGATTCTGACATGTGTGCGCATAGTTACGGCCAAAACAGTGGTTTTGGGCCGGTTTTAGGACAGCTCTTGGACTGCCGCGTGCGACACCCGCCGTGCGCCGCGGCAGGTATTCATACCCTCGACCTGTCAGTTGTCATTTTTCTCTGCATATGCTGTATTGAAGCATTCTGACACTTTGACTTGTGTCTCCTAGCCAAACCCTTGCCGTTGTGTGTACGACCTGTGACTCTCGTCACCGTCTGACTAGGCACTGACGCCCGGTCAGCGGCTGTGTTGCTAGGAAGCTTCTACGCACTTTCTCATGGTATCAGAGCAGTGAGACAGTTCTCACTGAGCTGCGCAGCAGAGACGCAGCAGAGCAGCAGCAGTGAGAGTCACCGCTGTAGCAGATCTTCTGGGACCCGTTGGAGACGGTCGTTCGCCGTCCGCGCACTCCACCCACCACGTGAGATCGCAGCTGCTGAGGCAGCAGCAGCAGTGCGTACCGCTACGCAGAGGTGTGTGGCGGCTGCGGTGCGTGCAGCCGCATCTTCCCCCACAGCAGCAGCAGCAGAGGCGGCGGCAGCAGCCGCGCAGCAGCAGCGCAGGAGCAGCGGCCGCCACAGCAGCGTGGCAGCAGCGGCGGCAGCAGCAACGCAGCAGCGGCGTCGGCAGCAGCAGCGCAGCAGCGGCAATGGCACAGCAGCAGCAGCGGCATTTGCGGCGGCAGCAGCAGCGTAGCAGTGGCAGCAGCAGCAGCACGCGGCGGCGGCAGCCAGCAGCAGCGCGCGGCGGCGGCAGTCAGCAGCAGCTACAGCGCACAGTAGCAGCGCCGCGCGCAGCAGCAGCCGCCGCGCGCAGCAGCAGCAGCAGCAGCAGCGCAGCCGCCGCTGCCACCGCTGCACACGCAGCTACGCAGCTGCTGCTGCAGCTGACAGCACAGCTGCAGCAGCAGCTGGGTGGAAGCTGCTGTGCAGCTTCCGCGGAGCTACCGCGCGCCACCGCGCAGCGGCAAAACCGTGACAAGAAAAAAAAGAAAAAAAAAGGAGGGGACGAGCTGACGTCAGCATTGTGGTTGCTGGCATTATCAGGTCGTGCTGACATCAGCAACCACTTGCTGACATCAGCATTACACTTAGCCAAATTTTCAACCGAAAAGTCAAACGTTGCCAGCATTTCAAATTCCCGAGAAACGCAAACGGTTTTGAAATCCGGCAAACTTGACCTGTCGTCCCATAGTGAGTGGCGACATGAGTTCGCCCGACGACAAGGAAAAGGGACCAGGTGATCCCTCCTCCTCTTCTTTAGGGGTATTGAGCCCTCGCTCGCAGGCCATTGAGGACCTGTGCAGACAGCAGGAGGAGATGCGTCGTCTGCAGTGAGAGCAGACTGACGCTATCCGCACACTGACTGAGCTCCTACGCGCTCAGTCCACGGCTCCTCCGCGGATTTCTGAGGGAGCTGCCGGCGTTGCGGCCTCCACCCAGCACTCGGCTCAGGTGCCCGTGACAGGTGCCCCGCCTGCTTCACCTCCTCGTGTGGTCTCCCCACCACCTGCGGACCTCCTTGATGACGAGCCATTCATGCCAGGCTTTGAGGATGACTCCCAGGAGCGGGAGATTCGTCTTCTACAGGAGCGCCTCCGTCAGCTGCAGACGGGTATCCGACCTCCCCTCGTGTCCCCGATACGATCGTCACCTGACTTCCCCAGTGATCAACCCCTTCCAGGAGTTTTTCCCGTCACTCGCCCTCGACAGCCTGCGGCTGCTCTCCCCACGGAGCGGCAACCAAAGGACTTTGAGGCACCACCTCCACGGTACATCAGCGAGGATGGATTTGACTGCTGGGAGATCCTGTTCCAGGTGTGGGCCACTTCCGAGGGAGTGTGGCCCTACTACCACAGCCCATACCAGTCTACAGATCCAGCACAGGTGCTGACAGCAGCCCGGGCCATGCGAGGGATTCTCTACGCCATGCCACGCGAGACCGTCGTTGACTTCCGCCCCTTTCTTGGCGAGGCTGGCACAGGCACCAGAGCTGATCCTCGTGGAGGCTGGGATCTGGCATTGTCCCCACTAGCTGCAGAGACGCACGCCACGCATGCGTCACACATTCGCGCTTTCCACTCTCTCCGTCAGGGACCAGCGGAGCCTGCAGCGGATTACTGGCGACGCGCCATGCGCATCTACACGCGCCTGGGGACCTCAGGGGGCACACAGTTGTGGGCGCTTCGGACGATCATGCTCGGAGTTCGCCTGGAGTACACCGACATATTCACACGGTACAGCGACGCTGCTCTCGAGCCTTTCTCAGCCACCCTGCAGCTGCTCCCGTGGGCCCATCAGCTTTTCCTCCAGGTGACGTTGGCCCACGAGGCAGCAGTAGCACATCAGGAGACTTCCCTCACTGCAGCAGTCCTCGCCTCACCACCATCTTCCCTCCTGCAGTCACCCTCACCTTCCTCCATCACGACCTCATCTTCCTCCTCCTCTTCGACCCCGTCTACACCCAAACAGACGCAGGGCGTTGCAGCAGCTGCCCAGGGGAAGAAGAAGAATAGGAAGCGCGGGTCGGGTCTGCAGCAGTCGTCATCCAATGGTAGCAGTAGCCGTTCCGTGCACTGCTACAACTGTGGAGGTGCCCATCGTTATACCGAGTTCCAGCAGCCGCTCGACTGGGAGCGCATCACTCGCGGACTTCAGGCTGCCCATGCTGCTCACACCGCGTCCGGTACGTCGACCGCACACTCCTCTGGACGCGCGGCGACTACGACTGCAACTGTCCCTGCATCCTCACCGGCGAGCAGCAGTGATCCAGACCCACGTGACCGCACCATCGCCGAGCTTCGTCATCTTCTGGCGCTTCGCTTTCAGGGAGGTACGAGTGTGTTTTCATCATCGAGTGGGTCACAGACTGCTTGTTCGTCCGTCCTCGTGACTCGTGATGACACGTGTGGGGGAGCACAGTCCGCATGTGATGATGATGGGCCTGACTGCACTGACTGGATTCATGAGTCTCACCTTGGTGATGTACGTCGTTCCGTCCCACTGACGGCTCATCGTCCCTCTGATGCCGAGTGTTCTATTGCTCGTTGTACAGTGACGTCCACCANGCCACCCACCACATGACGTGTCGTCGTAGTGACTTTGTGGTACTTGGTCCTGTCACGACTGTCCGTTCTGTTCGTACAGGTTCTGGTCAGTCCTTACCGGTTCACGGTGTTGGGGTTGTATGCTTTGATGGTCCGTCTGGCCCCCTGTATCTCTCTGACGTGTTGTTTGTGCCTGATCTTGAGCTCAGTCTGCTGTCTGTGCGTGCCTGCACTCTGATGGGTCTCTCTGTTGAGCATACCGCTGATTCAGCGACTGTGACTGCTGTTGACACCCGTAGCATTGTCCTGCGTGCTTCAGTCGTAGATGATTTGTACCGCATTGCTCGGCCCTCCTCCCCTTGCTCTCCCTCCTCCTCTGGTTGTGTTTTTGTCACTGGTGTTCTATCCCCGGAACACCAGCGGTTGCTTCATTGACGTCTGTGTCACGTGGGCTCGGACATAGTGTCGAAGCTCATCCGGACACAGCCCGCTCTTGGTCTTGACGTGGCTTCTTTCGAGAAGCCACCCAAGACCGACTGTCTTTTTTGCGCTCAGGGTAAGATGCACCGGTGCACTTACCCTGATTTGCGTTCCCGAGCGCTGAGGCCCCTCGAGTTGGTCCACTCGGACCTGCTCGGTCCTCTCCTGGTCGAGTCACTGTCCAAGAGGGGCCGGTATGTTCTGACGCTGACTGATGACTTCACCCGGATGCGGTGGGTCTATAGTCTGCGTCAGAAGAGCGACGCCGCCCTTGCGGTTCGGCTCTGGCTCGTGATGGCTGAGCGTCAGTCTCGCCACACGCTACATACCTTTCGCTCGGATCGCGGCGGCGAGTTCCTCGGCGAGATGGACTCNGCATTCGAGGGCTTCGCCTACATGACTTGGGTCTGGAACCGCCTCTCGCATGGTCCGCTTCCGGATCATGCTACACCGTACGAGCTCTGGTTTGGCCACCGTGCCGATCTTCGTCTCGCACGCGTCTGGGGATCCCTGGCCTCCGTATGGTACACCGAGGACCAGCAGGGGTCCAAGGTCTCCCCTCGGGGTCGCTTGTGTACCTTCATCGGCATCTCCCCGCGGTCGAAGGCCTGGTGTTTTTGGGACCCCACTCGCCGTCGTGTCATTGAGTCCCGTGACGCGCTGTTTTTTGAGTCACTCACATACCGTGATCTTACTTCGATCACAGCGCTCTCTGCAGCTCATGTCTCTTCCTGTGAGGGTCCTCGGCGGATGGGGGAGAGCTCTTCGCCAGCGACCATTCCTCGCCAGGCTGATGTGTCCGCTCGAGTCCCCTCTCGATCTCCAGCACTTGATGATCCGGCTATCATTGCCATTGGTCCAGAGATCCCACCTGTCCAGCCAGCTTTGCACCCCACAGGTACCACTGCTCCCACGCCTCCTCCTGCATCACCCTCTGTGTCCACTGGCACCCCTATACCGGCGTCTCACCCAGCCCAGCCCACTCCTGTCTCTACGTCGGCTGACACTCCTGTCTCAATGTCCGGGCCAGCCTTGCCCGCTGTCATCCCCAGCTCAGTGTCCCCCACACACGCATCTCCACACACCGCTTCTTCGACTGCCTCGTCTCAGCCCTCACCAGTTGTGGTCGTACCTGTCCCTGTGGTCGTACCTGTTCCTGAGCCTGAGGTGCGCCCCTCGACCTCCGGTTACTCCCGTGAGCCCGGTGGTCGCCTTCGACCACTGGATTCTGGAGCTCAGCAAGCTTCGGGTTCCGGACCCAGACGTCCCTCTCGCAGCATCGCGAGCGGTGACCCAGGCACAAAGGCCTTAGGCCTGAGTGTCCGCACTGAGCTTTCAGAGGTACACCCAGCGTGCCCCATAGGGCACGACCTGGACACTCGCGAGTTCCATATCGCCTGTGACGCAGCAGCTGATCTTGTGGCCGTCAGGCCAGACACTGAGGCGTGTGCACTTGCCACTCAGAGTTCCCCCTCTATGGCGCCAGACCCGGGCACATTGAGGGAGGCTTTCTCATCGCAGGATGCTGATGCCTGGCAAGCTGCTTGCGAGAATGAGCTTCGCGCTATCCGAGAGCACGGAGTCTACGAGCTGGTCGACCTTCCCCTTGGGAGGAAGGCGATTCAGGTCAAGTGGGTCTTTCGCAAGAAAGTGAAGCCGGATGGCTCACTGGAACGCTACAAGGCCCGCTTGGTCGTCAAGGGGTTCCCTCAGATTGAGGGAGTTGATTACAATGACACCTTTGCCCCTGTCGGCCGCATGACCTCAGCTCGAGCTTTGTTCGGTGTCGTAGCTCAGCATGACTGGGAACTACACCAGATGGATGTGAACAACGCGTTCCTCTATGGCTCTTTGGATGAGGAGATCTACGTGGCTCAGCCACCAGGCTTTGAGGACGGTGACAAGGTCTGGCGCTTGCGCAAGTCCTTGTACGGCCTCAAGCAGTCTCCACGGTGTTGGAACCGGGAGATCACTGGCACCTTGACTCGCG
>SZWC01003621.1:100405-172488 GCA_023375785.1 Penium margaritaceum
AACCCCTATTGACCAAGCTCTCAATCCAGGTTCCCAAGTAGCACCTCGACTTAAACTCTGAGGAGAGACCGCTTCTCCTACTGAGGCAGCACTCCGCCTTCTCACTGCTGCCCTGCGGCAAGTTTCCTGGCTCAATTCCCTTCAAAACACCTCACGCCATTCGTCAGCCCCACCCACCTTCCCCCCGACCGCGCCTGCGCCCCATAGCGGTGCAAACAGAACGCACCGGCTATGTACATGGAGTAGCAGATGATGGGGTGGTAGCGGATGAAATTCAGGAAGATGTGGCTCAGCAGCGGCTGCGCCGCCGACGACGCGTCCGTCGTGAACGCCAGCGCCAGCTGCTTCTGCATGAAGCTGCCGTACACGTACACCACGGCCGTCACCAGAAAGTACCTGCACCGTGTATGAGGAAAAGTGAAGAAGGGAAAAGAGAAACAGACATCTGAGGGGTTTGCAAAATCATCTGAAGAGCCTGGATTTTGATGCACGAGGAAACAGACAAGCAAGAAACAGGAGCGATGCAGATTGCTGGAATGTTCTCTCCATCCTCAGCTCCGAGTCATCCATCCATCACCCACCGGTTGTGCTGGCGATGCCACGAGGTGTGGTGAGGAACAAAAGGAGAGACCAGAACCCAGCAAGAAGCCTGACCAGCGAAGCATGCAAGATCGAGAAGGCCCAGCAAAAACCTCACCAGAACCACCCAGGCCAATTGCTCAGTCTGTCCACAGGACTTGGAAAGAGAATTGGAAGGCGCGTCGTACCAGTTGAGCCACCCGAGGCTGGCAACGTGTGGTGGCTGCGGCTGTGGGTGCGGCTGATGTTGCACACTCTGCTGCAGCTGATGCTGCTGCTGCTGCTGCTGCTGCTGCTGCTGCTGCTGCTGCTGCAGTTGCTGCTGCTGCTGCTGCTGCCTCCTGGCTGCCGCCCTCCCCTGCGCGCGGGCGGCCAGCCCGAACAACTCGTGTGCCATTAGGAGCTGCAGGCATAGCACAAGCCCCGCGATGAACACGTGGCCCAGCCACACCACTGCCGCAAAACCCAGAACCATCCACACGCTCGAGCGCACACGGACCGCCATGCTCGCATACTTGCTGACGTCATCGGCTAGGAGAAGCACCCTTGCCTTGGCCCGAGCAGCCGCAGCAGCTGCACGCGCTGCACGAGAGGGCCGTGCTGTTGACCCCGCCGCTGCCCCGCCCCCTACTGCACCTGCTCCACCATCCCCCGCCCTACTGCCGCCACCCCCGCCTGACGTGCCACTGCCTGCAGCACCTGCGGACGACAGTGAGCTGCCACCCGGGGCTCTGTTGTTCCTGGGCGACGCCACAGAGCCACCGCTGCAAAAATCCAAAGGCGGACTGGCAGCGGCATGGGTGGGAGACACCGCAGGTGACATGTATGGCGAGCCGCCGGGCGCTGAAGCTCGCCCGCAGTCACAGACCGACGTCGGCGACGCCGCCCCCCCTCCGTTCCGTTTGCCATAGCCTTTGTGCTCATGGGCGTCACCACCCTGGAGCAAGGGGGAGAAGACCGAGCCGTCCCTTCCCCTGCCGCTGCAGACCCTGTCCACGTTTCCACAGCCTCCAAAGCTGCCAGTGCTGCTGCAGCATGCCATGCACGCGTCAAACGTCCGCGCGGACTTCGCTGCCTGTGCACCGCCATCACTGAAAGCTCTGAGGAGAAGTTTCCTCCTGTGCTCATCCTCAAGCCCAAGAGACATTCCTTGGCCAGCCTCGCTCTTCCAACCGCCATCATCAGCTTCAGGAACACCCAACGCCTCTGCCTCCCCATCACCGCTTTCACTCTCGTCGTCCTCTTCCTCCTCCTCATCCAGGAGACCGTCCTTTCCCTCCTCATCGACCTCCTCATCGTCCTCTTCCTCCTCATTATCGTCACCCTCCTCCGCATCCTCGTCCTCTTCCTCCGCCTCTCCCTCTTCGTCCCCTTCAGCATCCGTCTCCCCGCCCTCATCCTCCGCCGTTTCGTCCCCCTCATCCATTTCGTCCCCCTCCACCTCCATCTCCCTCTGTGACGCAGGCTTCTGCTCATGGTTACACCGCCTCAACACCGTCTTCCCCCATGCCTCGTCAGAACGCTCACAGAGATTCGCCGATTTGAAGGCCTCGTGCTTCGCCCTTGCAACTGAATTCTCCTCAACGCTCATCTCCGGGCGGCCACCGTTGCCACTTCTGGCACGAAACAGGGGAGCTGGTCCGCTTTCGGGGCGTCCCATGTCCACGGCGTCAAAGAACGCAGGCTGCCATGTAACAGGATCACAGAGAAACCCTTCTTCTTTTTTTCAGAGAGAATTGGCCACCAAGAGAATTGACAGTCACCAGAAACAACCATCGTGCCAAACACCAGGCAAGATCGGCGCTGGTGTGTAAAGACTCATCAAAGATTCATCACCTGGTGCGTGCCACCAGCCCAACGCCCAGGCATTCTTCGTGTTGCACACCCTGCTGACAACAGAGAAAGAACTCTGCTCGAGCGAGTTTATTCGCACACAAGCAAAGCATCGTCATTCAATTCGCTAGAGACGGCATGGTTCAACGCCCACTGACGGGCTTACGTCCAAATCGGCAGGGCTTGCAAGGCCGGCAGCAATAAGGAAGGCATGGAGCGTGAAGCGTGAAGCCGACCAAATTCAGTGACAGTCACCCTCCCACCTTCAGCATTCAATTCCGCAACATCATGCGTCAGACACCGTAGTTGAGACACTCACGTGCTCGGAAACGTCAACTTTCTGCCTTCCGTGAGGAGGCCCTCCCACGCCATCCGCGCCGCTGTGGGCGGCCACCGATTCAAGGCCCGTCCGCCGCTGCTGAAACCGTTGCTGCTGCTGCTGCTCCCAGGTGTCCACAGGCGGAGCGAGCAGCATGATGGACGTCAGGTGGGCAGAGGATTTCAAATCTGTACCCAGACGACTTCTTGGCAGAAGTGCTGCGAGTTCAAAGGAGGAACGCGGAAGGGCCTTAATATGGGCTCCTTGTCAGAGTTGAGAAGGGCCGTGAGCAAAAAAGTGAGTTGAAGAAGCTCGAAGGGTAGGAGGGCACAAATGGCAGCAATGTCGTCAATTCACCCCGTCAGTTAGGTGTACGGACGAGCATCTGCTCCGATTACAATTCAGGTACCGACTGCCGCTGCACAATTCACTACTGCGGCAGATGCAAGCGACCTTCGTACCACACGGCTTTCGTCACCCACCCAAAGAGCTCCTACAGCCGCCCGTCGTTTAACTGATGAAAGCTGATGAAAGCATCTATCAACTTTCGCGCAGAGGAACTGCATTCGCGCAGAGAAGTAACAGCATCTGTCAACCCCAGGCCTTACAGAGCTCCCTGTAGCCAAGAGTGAAAGAGGGCCAACCGGTCACCTGCGCGGGCTCAGTCTCGAGGAAAGCGAGAGCATGTCGCCAGGCAGCTTTCGGGTCGACATTTCAGGGTTCCGACGTCAAGGTATATCAACATATCGAGCAATCTTTTGTTTGGACCTGGGATTTGCCGTTACTCTTCCCATCTAATTAGACTACTTGCAACTATGCGACGATGACGAGTAGGTTTGCGGCGAATACGAAATGCGTGGCAATCCTTCCCCATACTAACGGAATCGCGATTGTTTTGGCATCTCTTGCAAAACAGGAGCCCGAAGAGAGAAGCCCTTCAGCCATACTGATCAAAAAGGGAGGAAGTCAGATGGACGGTGGTGTAAACCAGACGACTGCACGTGAACCATCCGGCGGGAGGCTTCTGTTGGATGAAAAGGTGTGCGGCACAGTTGTACCGCAATCATTGGGAAGATTGTTGGAGACAGAAAGCTCACAGAACCGGAATCCATAGCACTTCGCAGTACGTCACAACCTCAGGGAGAGCTTGGACAGTTCTCCCACATAGGACTGCCGAATAGATCCTTTAAATCCTGCGCATGATGGTTTTCCCGAAAGGGATGATGGCAACAGGTGACGTCATGGAAAGGCAAATGGAAGTCACATTGGACCGGCACCAGCGTCGGCTGTAATGCCCGTCCTGGGATCGCGTTCAAACACAATGACGTGTGGAGCCATCCAAACCAGTCCAGCAACAATGCATGCAGAATAATGGGAAAACTTGCTTCTGGTCCATAATTGTTTATGAGAACTCTCAAGCAACCAAAGCACAATGTCCTGAGAAAGTCCAACCGTGCATCTAACTAGTGTTCAGCATGCACAAAATCTACATGTTTTCTCTCACGCCAATTCGAGTTGCAAACGGAAAAAAAAAATCATTCTATGGAGAAAAAGACAACCTGAAAATATTGAAACACTTTTGTTCTTTGTAACAAGCATTAAGTGTGCTTCAATGACAAGTATTAGGACAATCAATTGCATGTTATGCCGAGAGGAGCGTAGATGGTGAACAGGTAGAAGTTGTGAGGCAAGACACGATTTAGAGTATGGGACACTTGAGCAATTTATGATTAGCGTAAGTGTACTTCGATGACAAGTATCGAAATGATCGAACATATACATACAAGTGCTGAGTCACAAAAGAAATGTAGTCGGGGTCATTGGGTTGATTGCCGAATGACGCGTGTGTAGCCGTATCGTGAGTGGTCGGGTTCGAGAAGGTCTGCCGAGAAATTGGGGGTCTTCGAGGATCAACGGTGAAGGTGAGAGATGCATCTTTTTAAATCCATATTCTTCTCGATGCGTCGAGAGAACTTCCGAAAGGTCGTGATACGCGAGAGTGGGTAGGTAGGTTCGCGAGAGTGGTCGAAGCCATAGAAAGGTTTGATAAGATTCATTTGAGGCAAGGGGAGTTGGCCGGTTTGTCCTCAACCATCGGAGTGAAAATCGCGGTCCCACGACGCGATGGGCTATTTTTGTGCTAACATGAATGCCCACTCGAAAAGATTAAGGACTCGTGTTCGTCTGGAATTGAGCACTTCCCCCCCTTTTAGCGGCGACCTCCCGACGCGCATACAGATGTGGCCCGGTGACGGAGGTCATAGCCGTCGAATAGGTGATCAACGCCTTGGAGGTTGTCTTAGGGTTCCCATCTGTTGTGCGCGGCGTCGTAGCCGTGCCACTTGACAAGATACTCCGTGGGCTTGCCTCATCCTCGGTGCCTGAGGATGTCCTTGATAATGTACTCTGTGTCCTTGTCCACTTGGATGGGGGAAAGGGGAGGGACATCCCTGGCGATGAAGTTTTCTGTGGGATCTCAATAGTGTTTGATTCAGCTGACATGGGACACCGGATGAACTTGCATAGTATTGGGGAGTTTGAGTCGTGCAACCACGGAGGTTTCCATACGCTCGATATCAAAGGGTCCCAACCATCTGGTTTTGAGCTTCAAGCAGTCAGCTGCGCACAGTTTGATGTTGAACGAGTTGAGGACTTTGCCGCCAGCAGCAAACACATCATTATAGCGATGTCGGTCAACTCCTCGTTTCATTCCTACTTGGGTCTTCGAGAGGATTTACCGTGTTTCCTCACAAATGGTAGAGATGTCTTGGCGTATAACGTCGACCGCAAGAATGTTTCTTTAACTGTGTAGTCCTGCTGGTGTGGCGGGTGTTGTGATGTGAGCCGTCCCCGTCTGTTTGTACAGCTTACTGTGACCACTCGACGATGTCAATGCTTGTGGAGATCCTTGATGCGGACGCAGCTAGGGTCGGAGCACCGACGATTGGTGGCTCCACCCACTAGCAGCTGCCAGACAGTTGCTACGACGTCTTGGGTGCTTGCCGGGGTGCTTTGCAATTTTCCGCAGACGTTGGAGCTTTCTCGGTGGATTGGCTCTTGATCCCGATTTGCATGTTTTGCATGGTCTGTCCACCGATCGATGCCGGACTTATGCATGTGACAATAGTAGCGTCAGGCTTGAGATTCAGCATCTCTAGGTTCATACAGTGTTGCGTTTGGATACATGTGCGTAGAGTTACGGCCAAAACAGTGGTTTTGGACTGGTTTCAGGACAAACTAACATTGTCGCATGCGTCACCCGCCGTGTGCCACGGTAGCTATTTATGCTGTGTGCTCGTCAGTTTTCATCTCTCTCTGCATTACCAAGCTATTGGAGCTTATGAGACTTTGAGCGTCTCCCTAGCCAAACCCTTGTTGTTTCTTGCACCAGCTTGCTTCGTAGTGCGCCAGCTGACTAGACAACGTCACCACATCAGCAGCAACAAGTTTAGGAAGCTTCCTAGTATTTTCTCATGGTATCAGAGCAGCAAGGCCTCTCTCGCTGAGCTGCACCACAGACACGCAACACTAGTAGCAGTAGTGAGAGTTACCGCCGCCGCGGTATCTTGGGACTGGTAGTCGTTTGGAGCAACGACATCACCACCAAATTCCCACCACAACATCGGGTGGGCTGCGGCAATTTCCAGCTCCAGCAGCCACGCCGAGCAGCAGCAACAACACCAGGTTGCAACAATTGACGTGTCTCGTTGCCCATCTCAACAAAAAAAGGAGGGAAAATCAGCTTGCAACAGCTCGCGGCATCGGCAACAAGTTGTGGCAGCGCATAGCAACGGCAACAACTTGTACTAGCTACGGCGTGGGCATCCGCGGGCAGCAACAACAGCATAGCAGCGGTGCCAGAAGCAGTAGCAATAGCGCAACAGTAGTGGCAACATCCATAGCAGCGGCAGCAAGCACTGCAACTACGCGGCACAATTGCGTAGCACTATTGCGCAGCTGTGTAGAAGCTGCACAACACAGCGCAGGGCTACACATTGCTACACATGGCTGCACATCACTCTTTTTATGTTTGAACTACGAGAAATATAGTCATTTTTCTATCAAGAGCATCTTTGACGTTTGGCTCTATACTGAGCGCTTCGATGGTGCCAGTGTGTGACGATGGCACAGGCCTCCGAGACCCGTCTTCTTCCTCCTCTTTGGGTATCATGAGCCCACGGTTGCAGTCACTCGCGATCGGCGAGCTTCGTCGAACGCAGAATGAGATACGCCGGCAGCAACAGCGGCAGAGCGACGCATTATAGGATATTACTCAGTTGCTACGGGGTTGTTCGGGAGCCTCACAGCAGCCACCTGGAGGATCTATTGGAGTTACACCATACGTCCAACAGTCTATAGCATACACAGGGCCGCGGCCTCACCACTCTTCATCACTGGTTGACACCTGGGATGAGGAGGAGATAGAGGATGACACGCGCGAGGACGAGATTTGTGTCCTTGAGGAGCGCATTCGTGAGCTACGTATGGGATCATAGCCTCTCACCCCGCCACCTTCTCGACGTCAGGATCAGGCAAGCCATTCAACGGCGTTCACTCTTCGTGGCGTTTCTCTCACTGGTGGTCTCCCTATACCCCATCCACCATCTCCCAAGCCTGAGGTCACCCTCCCCACAGAGAAACAACTGAAGGACTTTGAGACACCTCCACCCTGATACGATAGTGACGAGGGATGCGATTGCTGGGAGACGTTTCAGGTGTGGGCCTATTGTGAGGGCGTCTGGCCTTACTACAACGGTCAATATGAGGCTCGAAACGCTCACTAGGTCTAGACAGCAACGAGAGCAATGCAGAGTCTTACCTATGCCATGCCAGAGGAGAATTTGGTCAACTTTGGCCCCTTTCTATATGAGACCAGGAGGGGGACTAGAGAAGATCCGCGTCAGGGCTTACAACTGGCCCTGACTCTTCTCACTACGGAGACCCATGCTACGAGGGCCGCCTGACTTCGTGAGTTTCACTGCCTCCGTCAGGGTCCCACGCAGCTTGCAGCTGACTACTGGAGGCGTGCGATGCGCCTTTACATGCGTCTAGGGACCGGTGGGGGGATGGAGTTATGGGCACTTGACACCATCATGATGGGGGCGCACTTGGACCACGTCAAGCTCTTTACGTGCTTCGACCATGTGGCTCTCCTTGAGTTGTCGGAGTCACTCCAGCTCATTCCCAGGGCCCATCACTACTTTTTCCAGGCCACATCGGCTCATGAGGCTGCTGTCGCCCATCAGCAGAGTCCACTTGTTGCAGCAATGATTGTGACCCCTCATACGCCTTTGTCCCGACTCACCAGTCCCACCTCCGCCGCTTCCTCCTCCTCCTCTATCCCGAGTGGCCACACTCAGGGTGTTTCAGCTGCCATACACAAAAAGAAGGCAAGAAATGACATGGGAAGGAAAAACAACAGTAGCCGATGTCTATTAGCAGTGGAAGTTTTGTCTATTACTACAACTGTGGAGGTGCTCACTTGTACACGGAGTGTGATTAGCCCTTTGACTGGACTCGGATTGTTCGCGGCCTTCAGGTGGCATAGATGCAGCAGATTTCCTCGGCTAACACACAATTGTTGCGTACCATGACCACGATTGTAGCAGACGCATCCATTTCATCAGGCGGTAGTAGTGATATGGGCCCTCAGGATCGCACGATTGTGGAGCTTCGTCAGCTACTTGTGCTTTGTTCTCACGAAGGTACGAGTGTGTTGTCGAGACCAAGTGGTCCCACGACAGCTTGTCTTACTACATCTGTTGCCCGTGGTGATACTTGTGGGGGCGCTCAGTTGGCTTGTGATGAGGATGGACTTGACAGTACCGACTGGCTTGAAGATTCATAGATCCGTGTTGTTTGTCATTGTCCCGAGTCCTCTGCTCAGTGTCTAGCAGATGCAGAGTCTTCTGTGGCATGTGGCTCAGTGTCGATGACTGGTCATGAGTCGAGTGGCACCTGAATCATTGACTCTGGTGCCACCTATCACATGAGCTGTCGTCGTAGTGACTTCATTGTGTTGGGTCCTGTTGCGTTTGTTCGGTCCGTTTGCATGGTATTGTCAATCATTGCGTGTGAAGGCAGTTGGGGTTGTGCGGTTTTATGGTATATCTGGGCCCTTGTATATTTCTAATGTGCTCTTTGCCCCTTCTATTGAGCTTAGCCTGCTCTCTGTTCGTGCATGCACCAGGATGGGCCTTACTGTTGAGCACTCTGCTGACTCTGCCACAGTGACTGCTCTTGATACACGTGCCATCGTGCTTCTTGCCTCGATTTTTGATGATCTCTATCATGTCTCTTGTTGCATTCCCTCTGTTTCTTTTCCTCCCTCACCTGCGCGTGTGTTTGTCACTGGTGTTCTCTCCCCTAAACACCAGCGCTTGTTACATTGTCGCCTCTGCCATGTGAGCGCGAACACTATGTTTGAGCTCATTCAAACCCAGCCAGCCCTTGGTCTTGGCGCAGCTTCCTTTCAGAAGCCGCCAAAGACCGATTGTTTTTTTTGCGCCCAGGGTAAGATGCATCACTGCTCTTACCCTGACTCCTCCTCTCGGGCACTGCGTCCACTAGAGTTGGTCCACTCAGACCTTCTCAGTCCTGTCCCAGTCGATTCTCTCTCCAATCGGGGTCGATATGTTCTCACCCTCACCGATGACTTCACTTGAATACGGTGGGTCTATGGCCTCTGCCACAAGAGTGACTCTGTGCTGGCAATCTGCTTGTGGCTTGTGATGGCTGAGCGTCAGTCTTGTCACACCCTGCACACGTTCCGCTTGGATTGTGGTGGCAAGATCTTAGGCGAGATCGATGCCTACTTTGCTCAGCACGGTATCTTTCACCAGCTTGCCACCCTTGCTACACCACGGTGTGTCTGAGCGTTGCAACTGCACCATGGAGGATGAGTTTTACACTATGCGGTCTGAGTGCGGTCTTCTAGAGTCCTTCGCCTTTGAGGGCTTCTCCTACATGACGTGGGTGTGGAACCGGTTACCTCATGGTCCACTTCTAGGCCATGTCACACCGTACGAGTTGTGCTTTGGCCATCATGCTAATCTCCGACTCACTCGCGTTTGGGGGTCCCTTCCCTGCGTCTGGTACACCGAGGACCAGCAGGGGTCCTAGGTCTCACCTTGCGGATGCATGTGTACCTTCCTCGGCATCTTCCCACAGTCAAAGGCTTGGTGGTTTTGGGACCTTGTTTGCGATTGCATTGTTGAGTCTTGAGATGCTCTCTTCTTTGAGGGTCTCACCTACTACAACTTGTCCAGCATTTTGTCACTGGCCGCCGACCACGTCCTTACCTGTGTGGCTTCCTAATGGATGGGGAGACTCGTCTTGCGGATGGGTCCGTCCGGGCCCCCTCACGTGCAGTCTAGACTCTGGCTACTAACGATCTTGACATCGTGGCTATGGGTCCAGTAACCTCATCAATCCTCTCTGGCACACCTGCTCCTATGCTAATGTCCGTCCCCTATGGCACACCTGATCCCGTGCCGGTGTCAGACCGTTGTGGCACATCTGATCCCGTGCTAGTGACGGTCCCCTTGGACACACTTGATCTCGTGTTGGTGTCAGATCCTTCTGGCACACCTGATCCCGTATGAGCATCAGTTCCCTCAGGCACACCCAATCCGAAGCTAGTGTTAGTCTCCCCTATCACACCCACTCCCGTCCCTATACCAGTTTCACCTACAGCTAGGGCCCACTAGTCTTCTCCGCAGCCTGAGGTGAGCACCTCTGCATTGGGTTACTCCTGCGAGCACGGCGGTTGTCTCTGACTATAAGCCTCTAGGGCTTAGCAGACTGTTGATTCAGCGTCTAGGCGCCCGACTCGTACTTTTCAGAGTGGCGAGTCTGGCACGAAGCCCCTTGGCCTGAGTGTCCAGTGCGGACTACGCTGAGGTGCACCCGGCATGTCATGTCGGCCACGAGTTGGTCTCCTGAGAGTTCTCGAACGCCTGTGATGTCGCAGCTTACCTTGTTGTGGTCAGACCGAGTCCAGCGGCATGAATATTAGGCACCCGGAGCTCTCCCTTGACGACTCATAATCCATGCGCGTTAAAAGAAGCACTCTCAGTTCAGGATGCAGACTTGTGGTATGCAGCTTGTGAGGATGAGCTGAGATCCATCCGTGAGCACGGGGTCTACAAGCTTGTTGGCCTCTAGCCTGGGCGGAAGGCTATACAAGCCAAGTGGGTCTTTCGCAAGAAGGTGAAGCCTTCTGGCATACTAGATCGCTACAAGGCTTGCTTGATGGCCAAGGGATTCTTGTAGGTTGAGGGTGTAAAATTCACTAATACCTTCGCACTTGTTGGCCACATGACCACCGCTCGCGCTTTGTTCGGGGTTGTTGCTCACCACGACCGGGAGTTGCACCAGATGGATGTGAACAACATGGTCCTCCATGGCACTTTGGAGGAGGAGATATGCATGGTTCAACCACCTGGATTCGAGGTTGGTGACAAGCTCTGGTGCTTGCGTAAGGCTTGTACGACCTAAAAAAGTCACCCACGTGCTGGAACTTGGAGTTCACCAGCACACTGACACGTACTGGCTATGTGCACAGTGACGTTGACCCGTTCCTCTTTCTCAGATGGACAGCTCATAGCTTCACTACCATCCTTGTCTACGTGGACGACCTCCTCGTTGCGTCTCCTTCGATGGAGGCCGTGAAGGAGGCCGAGACAGCCCAGGTTGCCTACACGATGAAGGACCTTCGTTGTGTATCTGTGTTTCTGGGGATGGATATCGTGCGTGATTGTCAGCGATGGATACTCTTGTTGCATCAGGCATGTTATGCCCGCATTCTAGGGGAGTGGTTTGCTGACCTCCTTGGTGCAGTTCCCACAGCCTCCACCCCCATCACACCTGACGGGCAGGATGCTCTGAGGGTGGATAATCCTTCAGAGCTGGGGGAGACACTGGACGTGACCCTGTACTTGCGCCTGATCGGCTCTTTGATGTACTTGGCCACCACAACATGACCCGATATTGCCTTTGCCATATACCTCCTCACGCAGTTTTCATAGTGTCCTCAAGCGAGAGCCCTTCACGCGGCTGTGCGAGTGGTTCAGTATGTGGAATCCACACCGTACCTCAGACTTTGCTTTTGACGGCATGGTTTGGTGGTTGTCAATGGCTACACAGTTAGTGACTATGCATGGAGTCATGATGGGCAGAGTTACACCAGCTACGTGTTTCTGGTTGGTGGCACCGCTGTGTCGTGGCTCAACGGCAAGCAGGATTGAAATACGCGTAGCCCATCCGACGCTAAGTATGTTGCTCTCAGGGCTACGGCTGCTGAGGCGGTGTGGCTGCAGCGTCTATTTTGTGATTTGCGTCAATTGGTGCTTGCGTCGTTCTACGCTTTGACAACCAGAGTGCTCTTGCCATTGCAATGAACTCTGGTATCTTTCATGCACGCACAAAATACATTGTTGTTAAGCATCACTTTGTCCGTGATCTTGTGGAGGGACAAGTGATCTCCGTCATCTGGGTCGGCACGGACATGCACTGGGCTGGCTTCTTGACCAAGGCACTTGCGCGCTAAAAGTTCATGGTGGCCATTCGTTCTGTCAGGCTTCGCCCCTTACCTGAGAGTGGTTGAGAGTGGGGTGTGTGAGCATGGATTGTTGAGCATTTTGTTGTGCACCAATGTCAGTTTTGCATGTGTATGGACATTTGTACCATCGGGTCATGGGGAAGTGTTATGATGTGAGCTATCCCCGTCTGTTTGTACAGCTTACTGTGACCACTTGGCCATGTCCATGCTCGTGCATATCCTTGATGCGGACGCAGCTGGCGTCGGAGTACCAACAAGTGGTGGCTCCACCCACCAGCAGCTGCCAGAAAGCTGCTATGACATCCTCGGTGCTTGCCGGGGTGCTTTACGTATTTTTGCAAAGGCTAGATTTTTCTCAGTGGACTGGCTCTTGAGCCTGATTTGCATATTTTTCATTCTCTATCCACCGATCAATGCCAAACTTATGTGTGTGACCAGTCGTAGTGTCCAGATTGAGATTATGCATCTCTAGGTTCAGTCGGTGTTGCGTTTGCATACCTGTGCACAGGGTTATAGCCAAAACAATGGTTTTGGGCCTGTTGTAGGACAAACTGATACTGTCGCGTGCGTCACCTGACGTGCGCTGCAACAGCTATTCATGTTATGTGCTTATCAGTTGTCATCCCTCTCTGCATTACTTAGCTATTAGAGCTTGTGAGAATTTACGCGTCCCCCTAGCCTGACCCTTGCTGTTTCTTGCACCCGGTTGCTTGCTAGTGCGCCAGCTGACTAGACAGTGTCGCCACATCAGCCCAAGCAAGGTTAGGAAGCTTTCTAGCAGTTTTTCAGTGGGAAGGTTGCCATACACCACTTCAAACGGGGCTTTGCATGTCGCGGTGGAGACTACCAAATCATATGCGATTTCGGCGGTCGAGAGTTTTTATGCCCAATCTGTCCTGTGAGGTTTGCATAGTATTCATAGAAGCCGTTGGAGCGTTTGATTTGTTCCCTCGTTTGGCCGTCGGTTTTAGGATGAAACTTTGTTGAAAGTTGAATTCTTTTGCCGTAGGGAGACATCAACTTGTGCCAGAAATGGCTAGTAAATCAACCGTCTCAATCGCTTGTGACCGTTCTCAGTACGCCGTGTCGTTGTAGAATGTTCATTAGAAACAAGCGTGATGTTCCCTCGGCGGTGACGGTGATTCTCATCGAGATGAAGTGGGACAGCTTTTTAAACCCATCGACAACTACAAGGATTTACGTCATATCCCTTAGGTGTGACCAGTAATCCTGTGACAAAGTCCATGGAGATGTACGCCCATGGTTTCGACGGAATAGGGAGTGGTTGTGGACGTCCGGATGGCCGTGTGCGACGGGACTTTTGTCGCTGACATGTGTCGCAGGTCTTGCAGAAGTTGGCCACATCAGATTGCATCTTGTCTCACTAGTAGTATTTTTGCCAGTTTCTTCAGCGTCTTGTCCTCTCTGAAGTGCCCACCTGGTCCTATGTCATGGCATACATCGAGCAGCGTACGGCAAAGCTCGTTGTTCAGGGGAACAACCACCTGGGGAGTGAATTGTCATCGCCAACAAGGTGTGTTGTACCAGAAACTGGCCTTGTCACACCTGCCATGTGGTCGTAGCGTTGTGCAAACCGTAGCTCAAGATACCGGTCTCGGTGCAGCTATAGTGTTGCCACCTCAGCCATTAAATTGCGTCGGCGTCTGAGTGCCTCCACCGAGTTCATTTTGCCTGGCCAGTATTTGATATTGTAGTCGAGTCCGGATTCAAGGAACTCCATCCATTGGGTTTGACGTTGACTGAGGTTTGGCTGTGTCTTCAGATACTTCAACACATGGTGGTCGGTGTGCATGCTGCATTGACAGCACTCCAAGTAACACTGCCATGTCTTGAATGCATGTACGACCGTCAACATTTCATTGTCGTGTACGGCGTAGTTAAGTTCCGGTCCTCGCAGTTTTTGTGACAAGTAGGCGACCGGTTGCTCACCGTTGCCATGGTATTGTAGGAGGACTGCACCGATGGCTCAGTCTGACACGTCTGTAGCCATGACGTAGTCGACTGTTGGATCAGCTAATCGTAGAGTTGGCGCCAAGGTCAGAGCGTTTTGCAAAGCGGTGAATGCTTCTTTTTTGCCGTCTCCCCACCGCCACTTGTTTTCCTTTTGGGTGAGATCGGAGAGAGGCTCTAACCCTCGGGCGTAATACCACACGCAACGCTAGTAGTAATTGCAAAAGCTGAGGAAAACTTGAACGTCTCAAGCATTCATTGGCGTCGGCGAGTCAGAGATTGCTGCCTTTTTTTTATCCATGGTGATCCGCCCACCGTTGATGGCGTGGCTAAAAAACTCGATTGAACGGTGAACGAAGTCGCACTTCGAGAGTTTTCCGAAAAAAACATCTCTTTGTAAAACTTTGAGAACTTTTTGATGATTTCCATTGTGCTCTTTCGGGGTGCGACTGTACACCACAATGTCCTTGAGGTGTACCATGACAAAAATGTCGAGGTATGGATGGAAGATGTTGTTCATTGTCGCCATGAATATTGTCAGGGCATTCATCAGTCTGAACGGCATTATCGTGAACTCAAAATGCCTATAGCGAGTTCCGAACACCGATGTTGACGTCTGCCATGCATATCTGGTGGTACTTGATGCGGAGGTTGATTTTGTTAAAAAAACTGAGCTCCTTGGAGTTGGTGAAAAAAAAATCAGCTCAGGGAAGAGGGTAACGCTTCTTGATGGTGGTGTCGTTCAACATCCAGTAGTCAGTGCACATCTGCATTTCAACAGTTTTCTACTAAAGAATAACACTGGTACCGCGTACAGTGATGTGGATGGGCGGATGAACCCCTGAGTGAGCATCTCGTCGAGTTGATTTTTCAGCTCGGTCAGCTTGTGATCGCTCATTTGATTGGCCCGTGGAACTGTAGGTCTGCTACTCGGCTGTAGTTTGATGCAATGGTTAATGTCTCATTGAGGAGGTAGGGTTTTTGGGGTTCATCGGGCAAGACATTCGTGAACTCCTAGACGAGTGTTGCGAACTCTACGGGTACCATCACGAACTTTGTGGATGCCGATGAGGCTGATGAGGCCGGTGATGAGTCAGAAACTACCATTTCCGCTTCTTCATTTGCTCCTGATGTATGAGCCATGCACAAGCTCCTCGTCATAAACAGTGCTTGGCCACGTTGAGCGGTATCGGCTGCATAGATAGTCGTTTCTCGGCTACTGCAGCTTCCTCTGCTGCTTCCACCTCTGCTGCTTCTGATGTAGGCTTTCGTCCCACGTGCAGAAGTTACCGGTTGCCACCGTCAATTTCCACATACACGTCACCGCTGTTCCACTTTACCTGCGGATTGTGCTGGTACCAGAAATCTCAACCAAGGGTGGTTTTGTGACAGGACCTCCAGAATGTTACATCCTGCAGATCTAGTCAAAGTGGTTCTCAGATTCATTGTTTTTCTCATCTTCTGTCAATGGGGTTTCCTTCAAAATCCCTTGGTTCTGTCTGCAAACCTAGTTTGCAAACCATGCTGTTGCTTACAAAGTTGTGTGAAGCTCCTCCATCCAACAGTGCCGGCTACCATTCTGAACTTTTGCATCCTCGAGGCTGGAATTTTAGCAATGTCGTTGGTTGGTCGTCCTCCTACCCTTCGTGAAACTTTTTTATCACAAGAATCCTCTACGGCAATGGAGGCCATTTAGATGGGCGATCGTTCACCGCAGATTGTTCTGTGTGGACAAGAGTTGTGCCTTTCACTATTGCCCTTTGTCGTTTCCCGGCTCATTTTTCTGTGACCTACCCCCTTTTTTGGCCTATTGCTTGCTTCGATAGTTGCAAGCGATATGTCCAACTTTTCCATACTTTCAGCAGGTACATGTATCTCCCTGGTAGACGACGTCCACTTCCATCGGAGTCGAGGAGTCCCCCGACGGGCTTGTTCCGTCTCCACAATGAATGTTACTAGGAGGTTGCCAACAACATGAGTCCTTGATCCGAGCGTTATAGTCGGCACAATTGATCCTTTCTGCCGCCACTATCACCTGTGGCAAGTATTTTTGGATGTCAAACATGGCAATTTCTCATTGGATGTCTTGATTGAGGCCGTTGTAGTGAAAACAGAATTTGCCGGGGCGATGTTTGCTCCGGTGATGATCTTGCTGAATCTCTACATGTTCTCTTCCACGCTAGAGTAGTCATGGAGACGCTGGAGCTTGTACCGTGTGTCTGAATTTTCACTCAGCCGTCCGATCAAAATGATCAAACATACTTATACAAGTGCCAAAGTACTAATGAGATGTAGTCAGGGTCGTCGGGTCGATTGCCAAGCGACGCGTGCGGAGTCGCGTCGTGAGTGGTTGGGTTTGAGAAGGTCCATCAAGAAATTGAGGGTCTTCGAGAATCGATTGTGAAGATGCAAGATGCATGCTCATAAATGCAGATTTGTCTCATACGTCGAGAAGTTTGAAAGGTCATCATACCTTTGTGGTAGGTTAGCAAGAATGGTCAAAGTTGTCAGAAGGTCCGGGAAGATTCATTGGAGGCGAGGGCAGTTGGCCGGTTTGTCATCGCCCGCCAGAATGAATATCGCGGTCTTACGACACGATGGGTTGTCTGTGTAGTAACAAAAATGCCCACTCAGGAAGATCAGGGACTTGTGCTTGTCTTGTACGTAATAGTGCATTGCTCCGCCAAGCGGAACACAGATTGTTCACAAGGACATGGTTCGAGCAGAATGCAATTGGGGGAATTCGTACACTTGGATTATACCCTACTTAACTTGGATTTAAACGACTGAGCAGTTGCATAACTTTTTCGTTCATTTTTTTTACCTTTTGGAATTATTTTGGGTACATCAATAATTCGTCCACTTTTTTTTAGCCTAATACCTTGAATTCGTCGATCGGTCCAGTTCAATTTCGCTTTTGTCGAGTCGTCGCTCCTTACGCATCCGTTCGAAATCTCTAACGGATGTGCAGGCCTTCGATGTAGGCTCGGCACTACAGCCTCGACGCCAGCCTCGACAATTTCAACGCGTTCGATTTCGCTTGCGTGATGTTCCATTTTTGCGAGAGCCGAACTTGTGTTGCGTGGAAAAAATTCCTCTACAACGAACACATACTCCATGATTGCAACAAATAACAAGATTTCAACTGCACCCATGATTTCACCTTTTGTACTTTTGAAATTAATTATGGAATTCTTTTAAATTCAATGAAGCACCACTTTCGTCCACTTTCACACACGGAAACAACTTTTAACATCGAAATCCAAGTTGAGTAGGGTACGTATATAGTTGTAAGTGTTGTCGGAAATTGGTCGTTGAATTTACAATGCACCTGGAATTTTCTTCAAAATTTGGCCAAGTCTGGAAAAGCCGTTCCAACAGCATTTTGCATTTTGAAAAATCTGTGTTCAAGTCTTCAAACAAGGAAGTACCCTCCTAGGTGAACTAGATCCCTTGATCCCCTCCAAAGGATACTTTTCCCTCGTCAAGGCCCTCTTCAATACATCGATAAAGAGCTACTGCAGAAAGCCATCGTCAAGTGTACCTCTTCACTTGGAAGCACATCCCTTCATCAGCAAAAGGATACTAACCTATTTGCCTTCATCATCAGCCTGAAGACCATAGACTACCTAAGATTCCACTTCTATTAGCTCATCAACAAGTACTTGATCTTTGTCCACCCAGGCTCCAACGCTTGGAGTTGTTCCACATTCAAAAATCAGCTTCTACTTTAGGGTTTACATTATGTAGCTACTCCACTTCATAAAAGAGGTCCCGTCTCCGCCAATACAGTGAGGTTGAAGATGGAGAGCCAGAGAAAAGGCCAAAGCTTTTCCTATAGCAAAAAACAGAAGTTGGTAAAGGGTACCGTCTAGTGAAGTTTGTTATAGTCGATGTTCAACATTGAGTGTGTAATGCTAGCAACGTGCTTTTTCACTGAGCATAAAATCCAAGTTATCCTGATTTGATTAAATATTTTGTTGTGCAGTAGACAAACAAGGGATTGGAAGCACGTCTGTCTACTTCAACCCTTACTAAAATACCAAACCCCTGCCTGTCTAAAATCTGGTGCATGTTTTCAGCCCCTGTCCCAATCAAATTCCAACATGGTATCAGAGCACAAGTGGAGCACCTTGAGTCAAAAGCATTGAGGTATTCACATCTACGTGAAATTCTTCCAACTGCAATTCTAGGTTGAGGGAGAATTCCTTCGACCCCCTCGATCATCTGCACCGCCAACAATAAGTTGAAGTGCAGCAGATTGCACCCAAACATGGACAAAGAAGCTCATTTTCAAGTAGAAAACTTGGTCTCCAAGTCCAAATGCAGGCAGTAGAAGCTGAGAAAGTTCAACTATAGGCTCTCATTAATGTTATATAGAATCAGAATGAGGTAGTTTATTCTGAAAAGGAGCAAGCCATGTCATCAGAAAGTAATGCATACTAAATTGCATGGAGAGGTGCTGAAGCAGCACAGTAATCCTCTCAACAAGTAGCAATGCAAGTTGAAAAATCTACACGGATTGCTCAACAATGTGCTGAGCAAGCGACCAAGTTTAATCGCCTACAAGTTGCAGAACAAGCACGCCTACAACTTGAAGAAATCAAGGAACATAAACAAAAAGATGCAGATGCAGCAGTTGCAGCTACAAGGGCCTTTGCATACTTCAAAGCTGACCAAGAAAAAGCCCAAGCATTAAAGAACCATGAAGAAGATTTTGTTCAGATACGCCTTGAATCTGCTGCAAGAATTGCAGTAGCAAAACAAATGGAGTACCTTGCAATCCAAGCTGCTACCCATGCACTCCATTTAGTAACTCGAGATCATACAAAGGTAGCTGCAACAGCCGTTCAAGCACCTCTCTTGGCGACTTTGACACAAATGGAACAAATGCACAAATCTCTATAAATTGTCCATCGATTTCCACCAGCAAACTACATAATGTAACCAAATCCTATGAATTCTATCCCTTCTATGGAGCTCTCTCCAAAACTTGTGCCAACAGGGGACTCGTCCCTACAGGAAACCCCGAAGTTACCTTTTCATCCACCCGACTACGTGGTTTCTCTTGTATCAACAATGGTTGAAGTTGAGCACATGGAGAAGTTTGACGGCACCAACGTCTCCATTGGCTCTCAAAATACAATGCCTTAGTCAACATCCATAAATCATGGAGTTTCTATATCGGGTCGATTTAGCGAGTTGATCCCATTACCAATCCATGCGGTGCACCTATCTTTGGAGACTATAAATTTGCAACATTCACTACTCTTACACAATGTGTGGTACCAAGAATTCAACATGCTCTATGCATGTATGAAGACCATCCTTATGCTACACATCAAGCATGGTATTACTTGATGCATACATATCAACCAACGGACTTGACCAACAAGGCATATCTTGTAATCGAGCTCTCAAATGTTTCCCTTGGAAACTTCAAATCCATTAAGGAATAAATCAGCAAAGAAAAACAGTTGCAAGACCAGCTTGCTCTTATGGATGCCGCTGTATCAGAACCTCTCTTCATCACCTACTTACACAAAGGATTGACAAGACAATGGAGGGAATTTCAGTGTACCATACGCTACCAGCCAGCAAGCAGACTCACTGAAGAATTTCTGTGTACTGTGCTCTTAAATGAGCAGCGATATCAAGAGCTTGATAAGCAACACCGGCACCAACAAACGGCATACATGGCAAAAACAGGGAATCGCGACTTACCTTCCAGGAATCCAAAAAAACCTAAGGAGCAATCCACGTCATCCTTGAGTGCAAACCAACAGCGTCAAGGAAATCAACCACCTATATGTTCATTTTACAACAAGATGGGTCATACAGCAGATGTATATTTCAAGTTTATCGAACAACAAAGCAGAGAGCTGGAGGCCAAAGCGCTGACAGCTAAAGTGAAAGCACCAAATGATAATAATGTGGAGCAGATGATTCTATAACAACTCACAAAGACATCTTCATCGGCTCAACACTTTCATTTTTCAGCCTTTACACTTAATCAACAACAACAGACCTTGAAAAAAGTATATATGTGTGGTTCCTTGTCAGTGGTGCAACACAAGACATGAATTTTGAGACCAGCTACATTCACAATTTTAAGCCATCGACAACAACAGATTTTGTGTACCACGGGAACAAGGAAGAATTGCCTGTGCAAGGTAGTGGACATACCAAAGCCACCTACGCCCACCATTCTTTATCCTTTTCCAACGTTCTCTATCTCTCAAAATCGGCCGCCAATTTCTTGTCCATGACTCAACTCATGCGACGAGGATTGCGGTTAGAAACTACATCAAATCTTAAAATTATGAATCTCCGTGACTCTGGTGAAGTCATCGTGACTGGATCAATTCAGGCAAACATCCTCATCAACTTAACTTCAAGCCTTTTGAAAACCCTTCTACAACGGTGTTTCAACCTCAACAAAAGTATTGGGATTCAACGGCATCAACCAAGTCCAAAATTCAATGGGAGTTTCACTTCAAATCTTTCATGGAGACCTTCATTGTTGAAGTTGTACTCATCACCGTCCTTCACATCACGTTCCTCGTGAAGGTTTCCTCACCAACAAAACCAATGAAACTCACTCTGTCCGTAAGAACACTCTGGTCCTCTTCGTGGTGTTTCCCATACACTTCAGCTGTGAAACTTGCAGGTATGAGAAACCTCACTACTTTTGCATGGATGGAATCAACACTGAGTAGCAACCGAAGCAGTCCGGACTCCTGGAGCTTGAAAGAAAGAATCCATTTCCCTGTTGGAACAAGAATGTCACATTTTGAGTCAAAACGGTTGCTGAGGGTTCGAAGCCCATTTTCGAGCCCCAGCCAGCCTATCAAGCCGTTTTGCAAGGCTCAGGCGAGCCTCGCACGATGGCTTGACGGTAGACACGGCCTTGTGGGCATGTCAACCGGTCGCTTTGAGGAGTGAGACCATGGGGTCGTGCCCGATTACAACCATCAAACCGGCATGGCCAATGGCGAGCCATGTGCTCGGTTTGGAGTTCACGCAGTCACGCACAGTTTTTGTGCACCAGAACAAATATCCACACTGTGATTCTAACGCAGAAAGCAGTTTCTGCGAGAACTAAGCTTTTTGAGAACATCAATGGGCAATGTTTGAAGTCCAAACTTCGACCGCACGGTTCCCACTCGTTTCATCTCCGATTTTGATGAAATAGAAATCATCCAAGATTCACGTCATCAGCGCCTTCCTTGTGAAATATCAAGATCAGAACGCCGCATCAAGATAAAAAGCATCGCAGCAGTTTTACTTCGTCCACTTTCTTCCTAAAACTCAACCTCCAACATTCCTCATCAACAAGGGGTTCATCATTCATTGATCAAGGGGTAGTGTTGGAAATTGATCGCTCAATTTATGGTTCACCGGAAAAATTCCTGAAAGTCTAACTAGGTTTGAAAAATCCATTCCAACAGCATTTCAAGTCTTGGAAAATCCGTGTTCAAGTCTTCAGACAATGCAATACCCTCCTAGGTGACCTAGACCCCTTGAACCCTTCCAAAGGGTACTTTTGCCTCCTCAAGGCCCTCTTCATTACATCAAGAAAGAGCTACTCCTGAAAGCCACATTCAAGTGTGCCTCTTCACAAGGAAGTACATCCCTTCATCAGCAAAAGGGTACTAAACTATTCGTTTACATCATCACCCTCAAGACCATAGACTACTTAAGAAGTCCACTTCTATCAGCTCATCAACAACTACTTGATCTTTGTCCAGCCAGGCTCCAATGCTTGGAGTTGTTCCACATTCAAAGATCAGCTTCCAGTTAAGGAGCTAGCTTCTATACCTACTCCACTTCATAAAAGAGGTCCCATCTATGCCAATATAGTGAAGCCAAAGATGGAGGTCCGGAGCTAAGGCTAGAGCTTTTCCTATGGAGAAGTAGAGAAATTGGTAAAGGGTACCATCTAGTGAAGTTAATTACAGTCACTGTTCAACTTTGAGTGAGTATTGCTAACAATGTGCTTTTGCACTGTGCATAAAATCCAAATCATCCTGATTTGGTTAAATCCTTTGCTATGCAGTAGACAGACAAGGAGTAAGAAGCAAGTCAGTCTACTTCAAACCCTACTAGACTACCAAATCCCTTCTTGTCTAAGATATGGTGCAGGTTTTTAGCCAGTGCCCCAATCACATTCCAAGAAGTGTTATGCCGAGCAGAACATGGGTGGTTCACAGAGACGAGGTGTTGAGCAATAGACATTTTCGCAAAAAGGGGAAAATGGATAAAGAGTTAACTGAAAAAGAAGGCCAACACTTTTGTATTCAAAATGGCCCATTCCCCCATTTTGTAGATTAATGGAAGTATGCACCCAGTTTTCTTCCATATGTTTTTTTCACATCAGATTGGCATCAACGCGATGTGTCACGCATGCTTTGTCGGACTGATGACGTCAAATTGCCATCGAATAATCACAAACAACTTTTTTTAGGGGTTTGTGGTTGTTCCAATGGGTGGCTTGCGTGTAGTTTGCATGGGGGGTCCAAGAGTCCCCATGCATGGAAAGGGAACATGATAGGCCCCGCTTTTGTCAGGCCCAGCAGAAGCTTGTGCAAATCCAAAACCATAAAACCCCAAATGCTATTTGTGGTGTGGCTTCATTGGGGTTTGCATGCAAAAGCGGGGTGGTTTGCTTGTAGCGGGGAAAAACAAATGTAACGATTTTGCTTGATCTAAAAAACAAACGGTTTGCTTGATCTTGATACTCGCGTGGGAGCAACGAGCCCATGAGGAGCAACGGCTAACCACGCAGAGAATTGTTATTTCTCGCCTTCTATGGGGGAGTTCTGTCTATTTGTTGTCCAATGAGAGGGCATGGGACCAATTCAACCCATGGATAATCTGCATTAAGCAGTAAGTGCACTACAATAACAAGTGCCCAACAAGGCGAACACATGAAGACAATGCTGGTAATCATTATAAGCTGCATGTTGGGATCTCCGTGCTCGAGCAAAGCAACATGTGCCGAGTCACTCTGTAAGTAGTCACTTTGAGAAGATCCGCCGAGAAGTCGAGGTGCTTCAAGAACATCGAGGGACGGTTTTTACGAATTCCAATGCATTGATACAATTTGTGACACTTTTTTTTACCATTATAAAAAGTGGTCAGAGTTGTTCCTCTTACTCGGTGCAAGATGTGGGTGGCTCATAGGGATGATGCGCGGAACAGCTGGATGATTTGTAATGTGTAGTAGTTTTATTTCAATGGCAAGTGTTGAACAAGTCGAATGCACACATACAATGATGAGAATCACAATGAGGCATATGTTGGGTCCTCGGTGCTCATGCCGAGCGACGTGTGTGAGGACTCGCTGTAAGTGATCACTTTGAGAAGCTCTAGCAAGAAGGTTGTTGGGCTTTGAGTACACCAAGGTGCGGTTTCACAAAACTCCAGTGCTGTCGAGATGTTGACCAACATTGATACGGTTCCTGACACATTTTCACCATTCCACAGTGTGGTTGAAGTCTTTTGAACATTTAAAAATGCAGCACAATAGGTCGTGGCACATGGCAAAATTTCTCTTGGCCCAACAGCGTAGAAATCCTGAGGTTGATGCACGGTGGGCCATGAATGTAAGGAAAGAAACTCGCGGAGTTTTTGGACTTGTGTACATTGGGGACGTAAGACTTCTCCCCTTTTAGCCGCAATGTCCCAGTGTGTAAGCAAACGTAGACCAGTGATGGCGATAGTAGCCATCAATAAAGTGATTGATGTCTTGGACGTTGTCGTAAGGCTCCCAGATGTTGTGTCTAGTGTTGTGATTGTGCCACTTGACAAGTTAGACGGTCGTTTTCCCACGTTGTTGATGTGCGAGGATGTCTTCAATCAAATACTCCATATTCATCTCCACTTGAATAGGAGGACAAGGTGCAACATCTCTGCCAAAGACGTTCTCAATGGGGTCCTGGTTGTGCTTCAGCTTGCTGGTGTGGAAGATAAAGTGGATTGCCATGCTGTCAGTCAGGAAAAGCCGAGCAATGACGGGGGTTTACATTCACTCAATCTCAAATGGTCCCAACCACCAGGTTTTAAGCTTTGCAAGGACCTATCCTTGAATTTTGATGTTTTTGAGCTGACTAGAGCTTGATCGCCAACGTTGAATATTTCATTGCTACAACATCAGTCCATTGCTCACTACATGGTCACTTGTGTATTTGTGAAGGCCTGTTACATTCCCTCCCGAACGTTGGAGGAGTCCCTTTGGTAAATGCCGTGTGCAGGAATGTTCCTTTGGCTTTGAATTCTTACCGGTGTCGCGGGTAGTTTTCTGTGAGCCACTTTGAACGGGAGTTTACCTGTTGTGGTGGAAGTTATGGAGTTGTATAGAAGTTTGGCATTATAGTCCAGCTACCCAATCGGTGTCGTTTGGCATGCATAATGTGCAGAGAGGTTGTTTGAAAATGGAATGGTTGATAGTTGGATGCGACTATCCAAATCCGTCACCAATTTGTTCACAAAACAGCTCGTGAAACGGCCATCTTCATCACTGATGATGATAAGTGGCATGCTATGAAGCCGTTCAATCTGGTTTAGAGACAGTCGCGATGTTCCTTCAGCGGTGATGGTGATCATTGTCAAAATGAAGTGTCGAATTCTTTAACATCTTTCCACCACCATGAGGATGACGTCACAGCCTTTGCGAGTGGCGGATAACCCCGTCACAAAGTCCATGCTTATGTCGACCAGAAACTCCATAAAAAAGGGGAGGAGATGGAGTAATCCTGGCGGCTTTGTACGACGACATTTTTTCCATTGAAAGTGTTGCATGATTTTCAGAAGGCTACCACGTCGGTCCCCATCATTTCCCACCAGTAACGCTTTGCCAGCTTCTTGAATATATTGTCCATACCCAAGTATCCACCTGGACCGGTGTCGTGGCACTCATCCAATAGCATCTGCTGAAGTTCTTTGTTCGAAGATACGATGATCTGGTGAGTGAATCTTTGTCGCCAATAGAGGTCATTGAATCAGATATTGGTTTTGTCATACCCGCCAAACTCCTCGTAACCCTTTTGTGAACAGCCTTGCAAGGTACGTGATTCATTTGCCAAATAAAGTGCTGATTGCTACCATCAGACATTGTCGCCGACTCAGATTATTCACTGGATTCATTTTTCTATGTTGTTACTCAAAGCTTTAGTGGGAGTTGGATTCAAGGGAACTCCATCCATTGAGTTTTTTTGGTGGCTCACATTTGAATAATCTGTGAGATACTTTAGTGCATGATGGTCGGTGCAGATGATGCGTTGCCAGCTTTCCAAGTAGCACCATCACGATTTGGACCTGCGCAAGCATCTCCTAGTTGTGTACCACAGAGTCAAGTTTTGGCCCGTGTAGTTTTTGCGACATGTACGTGACCAGTTGGTCTTCACTGCCGTTCTCTTGGAGGAAAACGGCTCTGATTGCTTTATGGGATGTGTCAATGGCCATGAAGTAGTCCAACGTTGGATCTCCGCATTGTAAGGTGGGCACATAGGTCTAATAATTTGTGAAATACTTGAACACTTCTTTTTTGCTGACTCGGTGGTTTTGTGAGTCAAATCCGAGAGAGGCACTAACACTCGAGCATAATGCTTTACAAATTGACGGTAGTAGCTATGGAATCTTAAAGACACTTGAACGTCCCGAACATTGGTCTGTGTTGGCCAATCAGTGACAACCTCAACCTTTTCCCGGTCCGTGGTGCTCCGCCAGCCTCCAATGATGTGGCCCAAACACCCGATCAAACATCGACCCAAGGCATATTTTGAGCGTGTTTTTATTTGTTTCTCTTTGTATAATTTCAAGAACTCTTTGGAGAGGTCCATTGCGTTTGTATACCAAGATGTCATCAAGATACCCTACTGCTCCTTTTCAAGTTGATTTAATGTGATGCATTTTTTCGTTCAATGAATTCTACATACCATACAAACAACTAGCATTGAACTTTATGTGAAAGGCTAAGGGATTTAAAAATTCAATGGTGTTTTTATCCATACAAAACGTTGAAATCAAGGTACCATGTGATGAAGATTTGACCATAAAGCACTACCAAAATAATTCAGGTAAAGTGAAAGTATTGTCTAATTCATAGATTTCATAGTTTGCAATTTTCCATTCGTTAAAATCCAAGAGCAGCAGGGTATATGACGACGAAGTCGTCAAGGTACGTGTAAAAATGTTATTCATTGTTGTCATCATTGTTACAGTGATGTTTGTGAGTCCAAACAGCATAATCTTGAACTCGAGGTGTCCATATCTGGTGTGGAATGCTCTCTTCTTGACGTCCTCATCAGATACATGGATCTGGAGATAGCTGTTGAGTAAATCAATATTGATCAAGCCTTGCGGAGTTGGTCAAAGCATTCATCATCTCACAGGAGAGGATACCGGTTTTGATGGGAATGCCGTTAAACGCTCAGTAGTCACCGCACATCCGTATCTCCCAAGTTTTGGTTTTAAAAATTATAGATGTCGCATAGTGTGACGTGGGGGGTCTGATAAACCCCTGACCGAACATCTTGTTCAGATGTTTCTTGAGTTTGGTCAGCTCATGGCCGCTCAACTGAGAGGTCCCATTCATCGTCGGTCTGATGGCGGAGTTCATGTCTATGTGGTAGTTTGTTGGAAAGAAAAACCTTCAAACTCCTCGATGAGTGAGGCAAACTCCCTTGTAACAGCTGTACACTTCTATGGTATAGAGGCCGATGTGGTCGCCTATGCTACCATGATTTCTTCTGCTACCCTTGTCTCCACATGGACTGGATGCACTTGAGCTCCGCGACGCATACATCACTTAGCCACATCCAAAGATATCTCTTGGTCTTTTGTGACTGCAACAACTTCATGTGCTGCTTTCATCCATACTAATTTCCATAACCATTGTTGTGTTGTGGATCGCTCGACCAGAGGCACGTTTTTGTTTCTACCACTAATACTGACATAGAGCAATTCACTTCTCCACTCAATCCACGGATTGCGCCAAATTGGGACTTTGTATGAGAATGATTTTGTGGTTGCTTATCAGGTAAGTTGTCCAGACCATCGTCCAAATCTCCAAATTGCAGTCGAGGAGGTTTGTGAAGTCTACAGATATGCAGGCATCTGTTGATGTTTTTGCCTTCAAATACCCCTGGTTTGGTCTACAAGTTTAGCTTTTGAACCATGTTGTTGCCTACAAAACTGAGCATGTCATCCATCCAATAGTGTTCATACTGTTCTGCTATTTTAACAACTCCTCGGTTCTACTCCAAGGAGTATCGCCAATTGGTTGTCCTTGCATCCATACTTGAATTTTGTGATCTTGAGGATCCTCGATTGTAGCAACGTGAGCTGCTCAGGTGGGCGATTGGTCGGGACAAATTTCTCTCACCGGACAGGAGCTTTGCCATCTCCTCTTGCCTCGACTCTTCATCTTTCTTTGCGACTTCGCCCTCTTTTTGGCCTACTGCTACGATTTTTGACAATTTTGCAAGATATGCCCCGGATTCTGGCAAGTCCAACAAAGCCATTGATCACATTGATCAAAGGCATCAAACTCCATGAAATTCAAGGTTTCCATTGACTACAACTTTCCTCTGACATGATAAGAATCATGACTTTGGAGTCCCCTGCCATTGGATTCCTGCATCCAAGTGGTGTAGTCGGCGTAGTTAATGCAATTGGCTGCCGCAACCATTCATAGAAATTTCTCCTAGTTGCCAAAGATGGAGATTGCTTGCCAAACAACTCGCTTGAGGCCTCTGTTGTAGTAGAAACAAAGCTCATTAGGGGTGAGGTTACTGTCAGTGATGACTTCGTGAGAACGTCGCGTGAACTCCGCCACACTAGATTGCTGATGCAGGCATTGAACTTTTCACCGCACGCCAAATATCTCATTCATCATTTCAAAGCGGATGAGGGTGGCAAACATGATAAGTGATTATAGTTCTCCTGTGGCATAAGGGACTTGAGCCACGTGGGATACATCTGCTTGAAAGGTAGAATGCTTCTGGTCGACGATATGAGAGCTGTCGCATGAGCCATTGATCCAGCTCCACCGGTCTCCTACTACCATTCCATGGCCTTTAGATCGGACAACCAACTAAAAGGCATGCCAAAAAAAAGCAAGGCTACAGATTCAATCTTCATCTTGTCTTTGTTGATCCCAGAAGTGGTGAAGTACACCACCAAATGCATCAGCCACGTCTAGGTTGTGAGTCCTTTTGAATCTGGAGGATCAAGCGGCTCAAGGAGTGCAAGTCGAATATGAGGTGCACTCGAGAATTAAACATTTCTTTTGGTGAATACTCATTCATGCACACGAGAAATTTGAATCTCCTCCATCACTGCATTGAGTTGTTGGAGCAGATGGGTGTTGAGGCTCTCAAGTCTCTACAGTTTTGGGTACAAATCCTCGTTGATGTGAGCTTGTTGACCGGTGTCTCCCATTGCATCAGGTGTCATCCCGGCTACTAGCAACGGTAATGGATGGGTTTCAGAGCCCGAGGGGTCCATCTCCAGGCTGGCCGTCACGACCTTCAGTGTTGTGCCATTTGTTGCAATTTTTGCCTCCGTTGCTTTATTTCCCTGAAGAATGCCGCTGTTTTTATGATACTGATCCTCCAACACTGGAGTCTTCTGCAATTGTTAGTGCTCGTAGTCAGCTGCGCTTGATCTGTTTACCATTTTTTTCACAATGTCAACGAAAATATGAACGATGGAGATACGCTGAAGACTCATGCAAGATTTTTGCCTTAGTAGTTCATTTTTCACATGTCCATCCACTGTCACAACGCTCTGATACCAAGTATTACGTCAGGCGGAACATTGGTGATTCACAAGGATAAGGTGAGGAGCAGTAGATGATTCAAGGAAGTGAGACAAATGGATGATTTGTATCAAACAGTTATTGTACTTTGATGACAAGTGTTGACCACGCAAAATGCACGTATACAATGACAAGAATCACAATAGGGCATACGTCAGGTCGTCGATGCTCAAATGGAGTGATGTGTGTGGGGTCATGTTATNTCAGGTGGGCAGAGGATTTCAAATCTGTACCCAGACGACTTCTTGGCAGAAGTGCTGCTGAGTTCAGGTGGGCAGAGGATTTCAAATCTGTACCCAGACGACTTCTTGGCAGAAGTGCTGCTGAGTTCAAAGGAGGAACGCGGAAGGGCCTTAATATGGGCTCCTTGTCAGAGTTGAGAAGGACCGTGAGCAAAAAAGTGAGTTGAAGAAGCTCGAAGGGTAGGAGGGCACAAATGGCAGCAATGTCGTCAATTCACCCCGTCAGTTAGGTGTACGGACGAGCATCTGCTCCGATTACAATTCAGGTACCGACTGCCGCTGCACAATTCACTACTGCGGCAGATGCAAGCGACCTTCGTACCACACGGCTTTTGTCACCCACCCAAAGAGCTCCTACAGCCGCCCCTGTCGTTGAACTGATGAAAGCTGATGAAAGCATCTATCAACTTTCGCGCAGAGCAACTGCATTCGCGCAGAGCAATGACAGCATGTCAACCCCAGGACTTACAGAGCTCCCTGTAGCCAAGAGTGAAAGAGGGCCAACCGGTCACCTGCGCGGGCTCAGTCTCGAGGAAAGCGAGAGCATGTCGCCAGGCAGCTTTCGGGTCGACATTTCAGGGTTCCGACGTCAAGGTATATCAACATATCGAGCAATCTTTTGTTTGGACCTGGGATTTGCCGTTACTCTTCCCATCTAATTAGACTACTTGCAACTATGCGACGATGAAGACGGGTTTGCGGCGAATACGAAATGCGTGGTAATCCTTCCCCATACTAACGGAATCGCGATTGTTTTGGCATCTCTTGCAAAACAGGAGCCCGTAGAGAGAAGCCCTTCAGCCATAATGATCAAAAAGGGAGGAAGTCAAATGGACGGTGGTGTAAACCAGACGACTGCACATGAACCATCCGGCGGGAGGCTTCTGTTGGATGAAAAGGTGTGCGGCACAGTTGTACCGCAATCATTGGGAAGATTGTTGGAGACAGAAAGCTCACAGAACCGGAATCCATAGCACTTCGCAGTACGTCACAACGTCAGGGAGAGCTTGGACAGTTCACCCACTGACTGACGAATAGATCCTTTAAGTCCTGCGCATGATGGTTTTCCCAAAAGGGATGATGGCAACAGGTGACGTCATGGAAAGGCAAGTGGAAGTCACGTTGGACCGGCACCAGCGTCTGCTGTAATGCCCGTCCTGGAATCGCGTTCAAACACAATGACGTGTGGAGCCATCCAAACTAGTCCAGCAACAATGCATGCAGAATAATGGGAAAACTTGCTTCTGGTCCATAATTGTTTATGAGAACTCTCAAGCTACCAAAGCACAATGTCCTGAGGAAGTCCAACCGTGCATATAACTACTCTTCAGCATGCACAAAATTTACATGTTTGCTCTCACGCCAATTCGAGTTGCAGACGGAAAAACAAAATCATTCTATGGAGAAAAAGACAACCTGAAAACATTGAAATACTTTTATTCTTTGTAGCAAGCATTAAGTGTGCTTCAATGACAAGTATTAGGACAATCAATTGCATGTTATGCCGAGAGGAGCGTAGATGGTGAACAGGTAGAATTTGTGAGGCAAGACACGATTTAGAGTATGGGACACTTGAGCAATTTATGATTAGCGTAAGTGTACTTCGATGACAAGTATCGAAGTGATCGAACATATACATACAAGTGTTGGGTTACAAAAGAAATGTAGTCGGGGTCGTTGGGTTGATTGCCGAGTGACGCGTTTGTAGTCGTATCGTGAGTGGTCGGGTTCGAGAAGGTCTGCCGAGAAATTGAGGGCCTCCGAGGATCAACGGTGAAGGTGAGGGATGCATCTTTTTAAATCCATATTCTTCTCGACGCGTCGAGAGATCTTCCGAAAGGTCGTGATACACGAGAGTGGGTAGGTAGGTTCGTGAGAGTGGTCGAAGCTATAGAAAGGTTCAATAAGATTCATTTGAGGCAAGGGGAGTTGGCCGGTTTGTCCTCAACCATCGGAGTGAAAATCACGGTCTCGCGACGCGATGGGCTATTTGTGTGATAACATGAATGCCCACTTGAAAAGATTAAGGACTCGTGTACGTCTGGAATTGAACACTTCCCCCCCTTTTAGCGGCGACCTCCCGACGCGCATAAAGATGTGGCCCGGTGACGGAGGTCATAGCCGTCGAATAGGTGATCAACGCCTTGGAGGTTGTCGTAGGGTTCCCATTTGTTGTGAGCGGCGTCGCAGCCGTGCCACTTGACAAGATACTCCGCGGGCTTGCCTCATCCTCGGTGCCTGAGGATGTCCTCGATAATGTACTCTGTGTCCTCGTCCACTTGGATGGGGGGAAGGGGAGGGACATCCCTGGCGATGAAGTTTTCTGTGGGATCTCGATAGTGCTTGATTCTGCTGACATGGGACACCGGATGAACTTGCATAGTATTGGGGAGTTTGAGTCTTGCAACCACGGAGGTTTCCATGCGCTCGATCTCAAAGGGTCCTAACCATCTGGTTTTGAGCTTCAAGCAGTCAGCTGCGCACGGTTTGATGTTGAACGAGCTGAGGACTTTGCCGCCAGCAGCAAACACATTGTTATAGCGGTGTCGGTCAACTCCTCGTTTCATTCCTACTTGGGGCTTCGAGAGGATTTACCGGGTTTCCTCACAAATGGTAGAGATGTCTTGGCGTATAACGTCGACCGCGAGAATGTTTCTTTGATTGTGTAGTCCTGCTGGTGTGGCGGGTGTTGTGATGTGAGCCGTCCCCGTCTGTTTGTACAGCTTACTGTGACCACTCGACGATGTCAATGCTCATGGAGATCCTTGATGCGGACGCAGCTAGGGTCAGAGCACCGACGATTGGTGGCTCCACCCACCAGCAGCTGCCAGACAGTTGCTACGACGTCTTGGGTGCTTGCCGGGGTGCTTTGCGGTTTTCCGCAGAGGCTAGAGTTTTCTCGGTGGATTGGCTCTTGATCCCGATTTGCATGTTTTGCATTGTCTGTCCACCGATCGGTGCCGGACTTATGCATGTGACAATAGTCGCGTGCATAAGTCTCAAGGGTTGAGATTCAGCATCTCTGGGTTCAGACAGTGTTGCGTTTGGATACATGTGCGTAGAGTTAAGGCCAAAACAGTGGTTTTGGACTGGTTTCAAGACAAACTGGCATTGTCGCATGCGTCACCCGCCGTGCGCCGCGGCAGCTATTAATGCTCTGTGCTCGTCAGTTTTCATCTCTCTCTGCATTACCAAGCTATTGGAGGTTATGAGACTTTGAGTGTCTCCCTATCCAAACCCTTGTTTCTTGCACCAGCTTGCTTGCTAGTGCGCCAGCTGACTAGACAACGTCACCACATCGGCAGCAACAAGTTTAGGAAGATTCCTAGTATTTTCTCATGGTATCAGAGCAGCAAGGCCTCTCTCGCTAAGCTGCACCACAGACACGGAACACTAGTATCAGTAGTGAGAGTTACCGCCGCCGCGGTATCTTGGGACTGGTAGTCGTTTGGAGCAACGACATCACCACCAAATTCCCACCACAACATCGGGTGGGCTGCGGCAATTTCCAGCTCCAACAGCCACGCCGAGCAGGAGTAACAACACCAGGTTCCAGCAGCTGCAGTGTCTCGTTGCCCATCTCAACAAAAAAGAGAGGGAAAATCAGCTCGCAACAGCTCGCGGCATCGGCAATAAGTTGTGGCAACGCATAGTGACGGCAACAGGTTGTACTAGCTACGGCGTGGGCATCCAAGGGCAGCAACAACAGCGTAGCAGCGACGCCAGAAGCAGCAGCAATAGCGCAACAGTAGTGGCAGCGGCCATAGCAGCGACAGCAAGCACTGCAACTACGCGGCACAATTGCGTAGCACTGTTACGCAGCTGCGTAGAAGCTACACAGCACTGCGCAGGGCTACACATTGCTACACATGGTTGCACAAAGCTGCGTAGGCCTGTGCAGGGCTGGAGAGGGCTACGCAAGGTAGGGCGTGACACAATCACCCCACCGAGGAGTCCGCATGACTTCCAACAAAACGCGGGTGTAAAATACGCCAACATAGAAAACACTGAAAACACTGATGTCACCATTGATGTTGATAACATCAGCAATGTCAGGGCCAAAACATCACTCTTTTTATGTTTTAACTACGAGAAACATAGTCAGTTTTCTATCAAGAGAATCTTTGACGTTTGGCTCTATACTGAGCACTTCGATGGCGCCAGTGTGTGACAATGGCACAAGCCTCCGAGTCCCGTCTTCTTCCTCCTCTTTGGGTATCATGAGCCCACGATTGCAGTTACTCGAGATCGGCAAGCTTCGTCGGACGCAGGATGAGATACGCCGGCAGCAACAGCGGCAGAGCGACGCATTATAGGAGATTACTGAGTTGCTACGAGGTTGTTCGGGAGCCTCACAGCAGCCACCTGGAGGATCTATTGGAGTTGCACCATATGTCCAACAGTCTACAGCATACACAGGGCCGCGGCCTCACCACTCCTCATCACTGGTTGACACCTGGGATGAGGAGGAGATAGAGGATGACACATGCGAGGACGAGATTTGTGTCCTTGAGGAGCGCATTCGTGAGCTACGTCTGGGATCATAGCCTCTCACCCCGCCACCTTCTCGACGTCAGGATCAGGCAAGCCATTCAACGGCATTCACTCTTCGTGGCGTTTCTCTCACTGGTGGTCTCCCTATACCCCATCCACCATCTCCCAAGCCTGAGGTTACCCTCCCCACAGAGAAACGACTGAAGGACTTTGAGACACCTCCACCCTGATACGATAGTGACAAGGGATTCGATTGCTGGGAGACGTTTCAAGTGTGAGCCTATTATGAGGGCGTCTGGCCTTACTACCACAGTCAGTATGAGGCTCGAAATGCTCACTAGGTCTAGACAGCAACGAGAGCAATGCAGAGTCTTACCTATGCCATGCCAGGGGAGAATTTGGTCAACTTTGGCCCCTTTCTAGATGAGACCAGGAGGGGGACTAGAGAAGATCCGCGTCAGGGCTTACAATTGGCCCTGAATCTTCTCACTACGGAGACCCATGCTACGAGGGCCGCCCGACTTCGTGAGTTTCACTGCCTCTGTCAGGGTCCCACGGAGCTTGCAGCTGACTACTGGAGGCGTGCGATGCGCCTTTACATGCGTCTTGGGACCGGTGGGGGGATGGAGTTATGGGCACTTGACACCATCATGATGGGGACGCACTTGGACCACGTCAAGCTCTTTACGTGTGGCTTCGACCATGTGGCTCTCCCTGAGTTGTCAAAGTCACTCCAGCTCATTCCCAGGGCCCATCGCTACTTCTTCCGGGCCACATCGGCTCATGAGGCTGCTGTCGCCCATCAGCAGAGTCCACTTGTTGCAGCAATGATTGTGACCTCTCATACGCCTTTGTCCCGACTCACCAGTCCCACCTCCGCCGCTTCCTCCTCCTCCTCTACCCCGAGCGGCCACACTCAGGGTGTTTCAGCGGCCGTACACAAAAAGAAGGCAAGAAATGACGTGGGAAGGAACAACAATAGTAGCCGGTGCGTATTAGCAGTGGAAGTTCTGTCTATTGCTGCAACTATGGAGGTACTCACTTCTACACGGAGTGTGATTAGCCCTTTGACTGGACTCGGATTATGCGCGGCCTTCAGGTGGCACACATGCAGCAGATTTCCTCGACTGACACAAGACTGCTGCATGCCGTGACCACAATTGTAGCAGACGCATCCATTTCATCAGGTGGTAGTAGTGATATGGGCCCTCAGGTTCGCACGATTGCGGAGCTTCGTCAGCTACTTGTGCTTTGTTCTCAAGAAGGTGCGAGTGTGTTTTCGAGACCAAGTGGTCCCACGGTAGCTTGTCTTACTGCATCTGTTGCCCGTGGTGATACTTGTGGGGACGCTCAGTTGGCTTGTGATGAGGATGGACTTGACAGTATCGACTGGCTTGACGATTCATAGATCCGTGTTGTTTGTCCTTGTCCCGAGTACTATGCTAAGTGTCTCGCAGATGCAGAGTCTTCTGTGGCATGTGGCTCAGTGTCGATGATTGGTCATGAGCTGAGTGGCACCTGAATCATTGACTCTGGTACCACCTAGCACATGAGCTGTTGTCGTAGTGACTTCATTGTGTTGGGTCCTGTTGCGTTTGTCCGGTCCATTCGCATGGTATTGTCAAACATTGCGTGTGAAGGGAGTTGGGGTTGTGCGGTTTTATGGTCCATCTGGGCCCTTGTATACTTCTAATGTGCTCTTTGCCCGTTCTCTTGAGCTTAGCCTGCTCTCTGTTTGTGCATGCACCAGGATGGGCCTTACTGTTGAGCACTCGGTTGACTCTGCCACAGTGACTGCTCTTGATACACGTGCCATCGTGCTTCTTGCCTCGATTTTTGATGATCTCTATCATGTGTCTTGTTGCATTCCCTCTGTTTCTCTTCCTCCCTCACCTGCGCGTGTGTTTGTCACTGGTGTTCTCTCCCCTAAACACCAGCGCTTGTTACATTTTCGCCTCTGCCATGTGAGCGCAAACACTGTGTCTGAGTTCATTCAAACTCAGCCAGCCCTTGGTCTTGGAGCAGCTTCCTTTCAGAAGCCGCCAAAGACCGATTGTCGTTTTTGCGCCCAGGGTAAGATGCATTGCTGCTCTCACCCTGACTCCTCCTCTCGAGCACTGCGTCCACTAGAGTTGGTCCACTCAAAACTTCTCGGTCCTCTCCCAGTCGTTTCACTCTCCGATCGAGGTCAATATGTTATCACCCTCACCAATGACTTCACTTGAATGCGGTGGGTCTATGGCCTCTGCCACAAGAGTGACTCTGTGCTAGCAATCTGCTTGTGGCTTGTGATGGCTGAGCGTCAGTCTCGTCACACCCTGTACACGATCCGCTTGGATTGTGGTGGCAAGTTCTTAGGCAAGATCGATGCCTACTTTGCTCAGCACGGTATCTTTCACCAGCTTTCCACCCTTGCTACACCACGGTGTGTCTGAGCATTGCAACCGCACCACAGAGGATGCGTTTCACACTATGCAGTCTGAGTACGGTCTTCTAGAGTCCTTTGCCTTCGAGGGCTTCTCCTACATGACGTGGGTGTGGAACCGGTTACCGCATTGTCCACTTCTAGGCCATGTCACACCGTACAAGTTGTGCTTTGGCCATCATGCTAATCTCTGACTCGCTCGCGTTTGGGGGTCCCTTCCGTGCGTCTCGTACACCGAGGACCAGCAGGGGTCCAAGGTCTCACCTTGCGGATGCATGTGACCTTCCTCGGCATCTCCCCACAGTCAAAGGCTTGGTGCTTTTTGGACCTTGTTTGCCATCGCATTATTGAGTCTTGAGATGCTCTCTTCTTTGAGGGTCTCACCTACTACGACTTGTCCACCATTGTCACTGGCCGCCGACCAGGTCCTTACCTCTGTGGCTTCCCAATGGATGGGGAGACTAGTCTTGCAGATGGGTCCGTCCGGGCCCCCTCACGTGCAGTCTAGACTCTGGCTACTAACGATCTTGCCATCGTGGCTATGGGTCTAGTAGCCTCATCAGTCCTCTCTGGCACACCTGATCCTATGCCAGTGTCGGTCCCCTATGGCACACCTGATCCCGTGTCGGTGTGAGACCGTTGTGGCACATCTGATCCCGTACTAGTCACGGTCCCATCGGACACACTTGATCCCGTGCTGGTGTCAGATCCTTCTGGCACACCTGATCTCGTATGAGCATCCGTTCCCTCAGGCACACCCAATCTGAAGCTAGTGTTAGTCTCCCCTATCACACCCACTCCCGTCCCTACACCAGTTTCACCTGCGGCTATGGCCCACTAGTCTTCTCCGCAGCCTGAGGTGAGCACCTCTGCATTGGGTTACTCTTACGAGTACGGCGGTTGTCTCTGACTACAAGCCTCTAGGGCTTAGCAGACTGTTGACTCGGCGTCTAGGTGCCCGACTCATACTTTTCAGAGTGGCAAGTCTGGCACGAAGCCCCTTGGCCTGAGTGTCCAGTGCGGACTACGCGGAGTTGCACCCGGCATGTCATGTCGGCCACGAGTTGGTCTCCTGAGAGTTCTCGAATGCTTGTGATGTCGCAGCTTACCTTGTCATGGTAAGGCCGAGTCCAGCGGCATGAATCTTAGGCACCCGGAGCTCTCCCTTGATGACGCATGATCCAGGCACGTTGAACGAAGCACTCTCAGCTCAGGATGCGGACTTATGGTGTGCAGCTTGTGAGGATGAGCTGAGATCTATCCGTGAGCACGGGGTCTACAAGCTTGTTGGCCTCTAGCCTGGGCGGAAGGCTATACAGGCCAAGTGGGTCTTTTGCAAGAAGGTGAAGCCTGCTGGCATACTAGATCGCTACAAGGCTCGCTTGATGGCCAAGGGATTCTTGTAGGTTGAGGGTGTAAACTTCACTAATACCTTCGCATTTGTTGGCCACATGACCACCGCTTGCGCTTTGTTCGGGGTTGTTGCTCACCACGATCGGGAGTTGCACCAGATGGATGTGAACAACATGGTCCTCCATGACACTTTGGAGGAGGAGATCTACATGGTTCAACCACCTGGATTCGAGGTCGGTGACAAGCTCTGGTGCTTGCGTAAGGGCTTGTACGACCTGAAAACGTCACCCACGTGCTGGAACTTGGAGTTCACCAACACACTGACATGTGCTGGCTACGTGCACAGTGACGTTGACCCGTTCCTCTTTCTCAGATGGACAGCTCATAGCTTCACTGCCATCCTTGTCTACGTGGACGACCTCCTGTTTGCGTCTCCTTTGATGGAGGCCGTGAAGGAGGCCGAGACAACCCAGGTTGCCTACACGATGAAGGACCTTCGTTGTGTAGCTGTGTTTCTATGGATGGATATCATGCGTGATTGCCTGCGACGGACACTCTTGTTGCATCAGGCATGTTATGCCCGCATCAGGCATGTTGTAACCACTCCTAGGAGAGTGGTTTGCTGACCTCCTTGGTGCAGTTCCCACAGCCTCCACCCCCATCTCACCTGACGGGCAGGATGCTCTGAGGGTGGATGATCCTTCAGAGCTAGGGGAGATAGTGGACATGACCCTCTACTTGCGCCTGATCGGCTCTTTGATGTACTTGGCCACCATAACATGACCCAATATTGCCTTTTCCATATATCTCCTCATGCAGTTTTCAAAGTGTCCTCAAGCGAGAGCCCTTCACGCGGCTGTGCGAGTGGTTTGGTATGTGGAATCCACACCGTACCTCGGACTCTGCTTTTGACGGCATGGTTTGGTGGTTGTCAATGGCTACACAGTTAGTGACTATGCATGGAGTCATGATGGGTAGAGTTACACCAGCTACGTGTTCCTGGTTGGTGGCACTGCTGTGTCGTGGCGCAACGACAAGCAAGGTTGTATTGCACGTAGCTCATCAGACGCTAAGTATGTTGCACTCAGGGCTACGGCTGCTGAGGCGGTGTGACTGCAGCGTCTATTTTGTGATTTGTGTCAATTGGTGCTTGCGTCGTTCTACGCTGTGACAACCAGAGTGCTCTTGCCATTGCAATGAACTCTGGTGTCTTTCATGTACGCAAAGAATACATTGTTGTTAAGCATCACTTTGTCCGTGATCTTGTGGAGGGACAAGTGATCTCCGTCATCTGGGTCGGCACGGACATGCACCAGGCTGGCTTCTTGACCAAGGCACTTGCGCGCTAAAAGTTCATGGTGGCCATTCGTTCTGTCGGGCTTCGCCCCTTACCTGAGAGTGGTTGAGAGTGGGGTGTGTGAGCATGGATTGTTGAGCATTTTGTTGTGCACCAGTGTCAGTTTTGCATATGCATGGACATTCGTACCATCGGGACATGGGGGAGTGTTATGATGTGAGCCATCCCCGTCTGTTTGTACAGCTTACTATGACCACTTGGCCATGTCCATGCTTGTGCATTTCCTTGATGCGGACGCAGCTGGCGTCGGAGTACAAACAAGTAGTGGCTCCACCCACCAGCAGCTGCCAGAAAGCTGCTACGACATCCTTGGTGCTTGCCGGGGTGCTTTACGTTTTTCTGCAAAGGCTATGTTTTTCTCAGTGGATTGGCTCTTGAGCCTGATTTGCATATATTGCATTCTCTGTCCACCAATCAATTCCAAACTTATGTGTGTGACCAGTCGTAGTGTCCAGATTGAGATTATGCATCTCTAGGTTTAGTCGGTGTTGCGTTTGCATACCTGTGCACAGGGTTACAGCCAAAACAGTGGTTTTGGGCCGGTTGTAGGACAAACTGATACTGTCCCGTACGTTACCCGCCGTGCGCTGCGACAGCTATTCATGTTATGTGCTTATCAGTTGTCATCCCTCTTTGCATTACTTAGCTATTAGAGCTTATGAGAATTTGCGCGTCCCCCTAGCCTGACCCTTGTTGTTTCTTGCACCCGGTTGCTTGCTAGTGCGCCAGCTGACTGGACAGTGTCGCCACGTCAGCCCGAGCAAGGTTAGGAAGCTTTCTAGCAGTTTTTCAGTGGGAAGGTTGCCATACACCACTTCAAACGGGGCTTTACATGTCGCGGTGGAGACTACGAAGTCATATGCGATTTCGGCGGTCGGGAGTTTTCATGCCCAATCCGTCATGTGAGGTTTGCATTGTATTCATAGAAGCCGTTGGAGCGTTTGATTTGTTCCCTCGGTTTGGCCGTCAGTTTTAGGATGAAACTTTGTTGAAAGTTGAATTCTTTTGCCGCAGGGAGACATCAACTTGCGCCAAAAATGGCTAGTGAATCAACCGTCTCAATCACTTGTCACCGTTCTCAGTACGTCGTGTCATTGCAGAATGTTGTTTTGAAACAAGCGTGATGTTCCCTCGGCGGTGACGATGATTCTCATCGAGATGAAGTGGGACAGTTTTTTAAACCCATCGACAACTACGAGGATTGCGTCATATCCCTTAGGTGTGACCAATAATCCTGTGACAAAGTCCATGGAGATGTACGCCCACGGTTTCGACGGAATAGGGAGTGGTTGTAGACGTCCGGATGGCCGTGTGCGACGGGACTTTTGTCGCTGACATGTGTCGCAGGTCTTGCAGAAGTTGGCCACATCAGATTGCATCTTGTCTCACTAGTATTCTTTTTGCCAGTTTCTTCAGCGTCTTGTCCTCTCTGAAGTGCCCACCTGGTCCTATGTCATGGCATACGTCGAGCAGCATACGACAAAGCTCGTTGTTCAGGGGAAAAACCACCTGGGGAGTGAATCTCATCACCAACAAGGTGCGTCATACCAGAAACTGGCCTTGTCATACCTGCCATGGCGGTCGTAGCGTTGTGCAAATCGTAGCTCAAGATACCGGTCTCGGTGCAGCTATAGTGTTGCCACCTCAGCCATTAAATCTCGTTGGCGTCTGAGTGCCTCCACCGAGTTCATTTTGCCTGGCCGGTACTTGATGTTGTAGTCGAGTCCGGATTCAAGGAACTCCATCCATTGGGTTTGACGTTGACTGAGGTTCGGCTGTGTCTTCAGATACTTCAACACATGGTGGTCGGTGCGCATGCTGCATTGACAGCACTCCATGTAACACTGCCATGTCTTGAATGCATGTACGACTGCCAACATTTCATTGTCGTGTACGGCGTAGTTAAGTTCCAGTCCTCGCAATTTTTGTGACAAGTAGGCGACCGGTTGCTCACCGTTGCCATGGTATTGTAGGAGGACTGCACCGATGGCTCAGTCTGACACATCTGTAGCCATGACGTAGTCGACTGTTGGATCAGCTAATCGTAGAGTTGGCGCCAAGGTCAAAGCGTTTTGCAAAGTGGTGAATGCTTCTTTTTTGCCGTCTCCCCACCACCACTTGTTTTCCTTTTGAGTGAGATCGGAGAGAGGCTCTGACCCTCGGGCGTAATACCACACGCAACACTAGTAGTAATTGCAAAAGCTGAGGAAAACTTGAACGTCTCAAGCATTCGTTGGCGTCGGCGAATCAGAGATTGCTGCCATTTTTCTTATCCATGGCGATCCACCCACCGTTGATGGCGTGGCTAAAAAGCTTGATTGAACGGTGAACGAAGTCGCACTTCGAGAGTTTTCCGAAAGAAAAATCTCTTTGTAAAACTTTGAGAAAGTTTTTATGATGTTCATTGTGCTCTTCCGGGGTGCGACTGTACACCAAAATGTCCTTGAGGTGTACCACGACAAAACTGTCGAGGTATGGACGGAAGGTGTTGTTCATTTTCGCCATGAATATTGTCACGGAATTCATCAGTCTGAACGGCATTATCGTGAACTCAAAATGCCTATAGCGACTTCTGAACACCGATGTTGACGTCTGCCATGCATATCTGGTGGTACTCGATGCGCAGGTTGATTTTGTTAAAACATTTGAGCTCCTTGGAGTTGGTAAGAAAAAATCAGCTCAGGGAAGAGGGTAACACTTCTTGGTGGTGGTGTCGTTCAACATCCGGTAGTCAGTGCACATCTGCATTTCAACAGTTTTCTACTAAAAGAATGTTACTGGTACCACATACAGTGACGTGGATGGGCGGATGAACCCCTGAGTGAGCATCTCGTCGAGTTGATTTTTCAGCTCGGTCAGCTTGTGATCGCTCATTCGATTGGCCCATGGAACTGTAGGTCTGCTACTCGGCTGTAGTTTGATGCAATGGTTAATGTCTCCTTGAGGAGGTAGGGTTTTTGGGGTTCATCGGGCAAGACATTCGTGAACTCCTAGATGAGTGGTGCGAACTCTACGGGTACCATCACGAACTTTGTGGATGTCGATGAGGCTGATGAGGCCGGTGATGAGTCAGCAACTACCATTTCCGCTTCTTCATTTGCTCTTGATGTATGATCCATGCACGAGCTCCTCGTCATAAACAGTGCTTGGTCACATTGAGCGGTATCGGCTGCATAGATTGTCGTTTCTCGGCTACCGCGGCTTCCTCTGCTGCTTCCACCTCTGCTGCTTCTGCTGTAGGCTTTCGTCCCGCGTGCAGAAGTTACCGGTTGCCACCGTCAATTTCCATAGACACGTCACCGCTGTTCCACTTTACCTGCGGATTGTGCTGGTACCAGAAATCTTGTCCGAGGGTGATTTTGTGACAGGACCTCTAGAATGTCACATCCCGCAGATCTAGTCAAAGTGGTTCTCAGATTCATTGTTTTTCTCATCTTCTGTCAATGGGTTTTCCTTCAAAAACCCTTGGTTCTGTCTGCAAACCCAGTTTGCAAACCATGCTGTTGCTTACAAAGTTGTGTGAAGCTCCTCCATCCAACAGTGCCGGCTACCGTTCTGAACTTTTGCATCCTCAAGGCTGGAATTTTAGCAATGTCGTTAGTTGGTCGTCCTCCTACCCTTCGTGAAACTTTTTGATCAAAAGAATCCTCTACGGCAATAGAGGCCATTTAGATGGGTGATCGTTCACCGCAGATTGTTTTGTGTGGACAAGAGTTGCACCTTTCACTCTTGCCCTTTGTCATTTCCCGGCTCATTTTTCTGTGACTTTCCCCCTTTTTTGGCCTATTGCTTGCTTTGATAGTTGCAAGCGATATATCCAACTCTTCCATAGTTTCAGCATGTGCATGTATCTCCCTGGTAGACGACGTCCACTTCCATCGGAGTCGAGGAGTCCCCCGACGGGATTGTTCCGTTTACACAATAAATGTTACTCGGAGGTCGCCAACCACATGAGTCCTTGATCCGAGCGTTATAGTCGGCACAGTTGATCCTTTCTGCCGCCACTATCACCTGTGGCAAGTCTTTTTGGATATCAAACATGGCAATTTCTCATTGGATGTCTTGCTTGATTCCATTGTAGTGAAAACAGAATTTGCCGGGGCGATGTTTGCTCCGGTGATGATCTTGCTGAATCTCTACATGTTCTCTTCCACGCTAGACTACTCATGGAGACGCTGGAGCTTGTACCGTGTGTCTAAATTTTCACTCAGCCGTCCGATCAAAATGATCAAACATACTTATACAAGTGCCAAAGTACTAATGAGATGTAGTCGAGGTCGTCGGGTGGATTGCCAAGTGACGCGTGCGGAGTCGCGTCGTGAGTGGTTGGGTTTGAGACGGTCCGTCGAGAAATTGAGGGTCTTCGAGAATCGACGGTGAAGATGCAAGATGCATGTTCATAAATGCAGATTTGTCTCATATGTCGAGAAGTTTGAAAGGTCATGATGCTTTTGTGGTAGGTTAGCAAGAATGGTCAAAGTTGTCAGAAGGTCCGTGAAGATGCATTGGAGGCGAGGGCAGTTGGCCGATTTGTCATCGCCCACCGGAATGAATATCGCGGTCTTGCGATACGATGGGTTGTCTGTGTAGTAACAAAAATGCTCACTCAAGAAGATTAGGGACTTGTGCTTGTCTTGTACGTAATAGTGCATTACTCCGCCAAGCGGAACACAGATTGTCCACAAGGACATGGTTCGAGCAGAATGCAATTGGGGGAATTCGTACACTTGGATTATACGTATATAGTTGTGAGTGTTGTTGGAAATTGGTTGTTCAATTTACAATGCACCGGGAAATCTCTTCAAGATTTGGCCAAGTCTGGAAAAGCCGTTCCAACAGCATTTTGCATTTTGAAAAATCTGTGTTCAAGTCTTCAAACAAGGCAATACCCTCCTAGGTGAACTAGACCCCTTGATCCCCTCCAAAGGATACATTTCCCTCCTCAAGGCCCTCTTCAATACATCAATAAAGAGCTACTGCAGAAAGCCATCGTCAAGTGTACCTCTTCACTTGGAAGCACATCCCTTCATCAGCAAAAGGATACTAACCTATTTGCCTTCATCATCAGCCTGAAGACCATAGACTACCTAAGAGTCCACTTCTATTAGCTCATCAACAACTATTTGATCTTTGTCCAGCCAGGCTCCAACGCTTGGAGTTGTTCCACATTCAACATTCAGCTTCTACTTTAGGATTTATGCTATGTAGCTACTCCACTTCATGAAAGAGGTCCCGTCTCCGCCAATACAGTGAGGTTGAAGATGGAGAGCCAGAGAAAGGCCAAAGCTTTTCCTATAGTAAAAAACAGAAGTTGGTAAAGGGTGCCGTCTAGTGAAGTTTGTTATAGTCGATGTTCAACATTGAGTGTGTATTGCTAGCAACGTGCTTTTTTCTCTGAGCATAAAATCCGAGTTATCCTGATTTGATTAAATATTTTGTTGCGCAGTAGACAAACAAGGGATTGGAAGCACGTCTGTCTACTTCAACCCTTACTAAACTACCAAACCCCTGCTTGTCTAAAATCTGGTGCATGTTTTCAGCCCCTGTCCCAATCAAATTCCAACATGGTATCAGAGCACAAGTGGAGCACCTTGATTCAAAAGCATCGAGGTATTCACATCTACGTGAAATTCTTCCAACTGCAATTCTAGGTTGAGGGAGAATTCCTTCGACCCCCTCCATCATCTGCACCGCCAACAACAAGTTGAAGTGCAGCAGATTGCACCCAAACATGGACAAAGAAGCTCATTTTCAAGTATGAAACTTGGTCTCCAAGTCCAAATGCAGGCAGTAGAAGCTGAGAAAGTTCAACTATAGGCTCTTATCAATGCTATATAGAATCAGAATGAGGTAGTTTATTCTGAAAAGGAGCAAGCCATGTCATCAGAAAGTAATGCATAAGAAGTTGCATGGAGAGGTGCTGAAGCAGCACAGTAATCCTCTTAACAAGTAGCAATGCAAGTTGAAAAATCTACACGGATTGCTCAACAATGTGCTGAGCAAGCAACCAAGTTTAATCGCCTACAAGTTGCAGAACAAGCATGCCTACAACTTGAAGAAATCAAGGAACATAAACAAAAAGATGCAGATGCAGCAGTTGCAGCTACAAGAGCCTTTGCAAACTTCAAAGCTGACCAAGAAAAAGCCCAAGCATTGAAAAACCATGAAGAAAGTTTTGCTCAGATACGCCTTGAATCTGCTGCAAGAATTGCAGTAGCAAAACAAACGGAGTACCTTGCAATCCAAGCTGCTACCCATGCACTCCATTTAGTAACTCGAGATCATACAAAGGTAGCTGCAACAGCCGTTCAAGCGCCTCTCTTGCCGACTTTGACACGAATGGAACATATGCACAAATCTCTAGAAATTGGCCATCGATTTCCACCAGCAAACTACATAATGTAACCAAATCCTATGGATTCTATCCCTTCTATGGAGCTCTCTCCAAAACTTGCGCCAACAGGGGACTCGTCCCGAAGTTACCTTTTCATCTACCCGACTACGTGGTTTCTCTTGCATCAACAATGGTTGAAGTTGAGCACATGGAGAAGTTTTACGGCACCAACGTCTCCATTGGCTCTCAAACTACAAAGCCTTAGTCAACATCCATAAATCATGGAGTTTCTATATCGGGTCGATTTAGCGAGTTGATCCCATTACCAATCCATGCGGTGCACCTATCTTTGGAGACTATCAATTTGCAACATTCACTACTCTTACACGATGTGTGGTACCAAGAATTCAACATGCTCTATGCATGTATGAAGACCATCCTTATGCTACAAATCAAGCATGGTATTACTTGATGCATACATATCAACCAACGGACTCGACCAACAAGGCATATCTTGTAATCGAGCTCTCAAATGTTTCCCTTGGAAACTTCAAATCCATTAAGGAATAAATCAGCAAAGAAAAACAGTTGCAAGACCAGCTTGCTCTTATGGATGCCGCTGTATCAGAACCTCTCTTCATCACCTACTTACACAAAGGATTGACAAGGCAATGGAGGGAAGTTCAGCGTATCATACGCTACCAGCCAGCAAGCAGACTCACTGAAGAATTTCTGTGTACTGTGCTCTTAAATGAGCAGCAATATCAAGAGCTTGATAAGCAACACCGGCACCAACAAACGGCATACATGGCAAAAACAGGGAATCGTGACTTACCTTCCAGGAATCCAAAACAACCTAAGCAGCAATCCACGTCATCCTTGAGTGCAAACCAACAGCGTCAAGGAAATCAACCACCTATATGTTCATTTTACAACACGATGGGTCATACGGCAGATGTATACTTCAAGTTTATCGAACAACAAAGCAGAGAGCTGGAGGCCAAAGCGCTGATAGCTAAAGTGAAAGCACCAAATGATAACAATGTGGAGCAGATGATTCTATAACAACTCACAAAGACATCTTCATCGGCTCAACGCTTTCATTTTTCAGCCTTTACACCTCCTTAATCAACAACAACAGACCTTGAAAAAAAGTATGTATGTGTGGTTCCTTATCAGTGGTGCAACACAAGACATGAGTTTTGAGACCAGCTACATTCACAATTTAAAGCCATCGACAACAACAGATTTTGTGTACCTCGGGAACAAGGAAACATTGCCTGTGCAAGGTAGTGGACATATCAAAGCCACCTACGCCCACCATTCTTCATCCTTTTCCAACGTTCTCTATCTCTCAAAATCGGCCGCCAATTTCTTGTCCATGACTCAACTCATGCGACGAGGATTGCGGTTAGAAACTATATCAAGTATTAAAGTTATGAATCTCCGTGGCTCTGGTGAAGTCATCGCGACTGGATCAATTCAGGCAAACATCCTCATCAACTCAACTTCAAGCCTTTTGAAAACCCTTCTACAACGGTGTTTCAACCTCAACAAAAGTATTGGGATGCAACGGCATCAACCAAGTCCAAAATTCAATGGGAGTTTCACTCCAAATCTCTCATGGAGACCTTCATTGTTGAAGTTGTACTCATCACCGTCCTTCACATCACGTTCCTCGTGAAGGTTTCCTCACCAACAAAACCAATGAAACTCACTCTCTCCGTAAGAACACTCTGGTCCTCTTCGTGGTGTTTCCCGTACACTTCAGCTGTGAAGTTTGCAAGTATGAGAAACCTCACTACTTTTGCATGGATGGAATCAACATTGAGTAGCACCCGAAGCAGTCCGGAATCCTGGAGCTTGAAAGAAATAATCCATTTCCCTGTTGGGACAAAAACGTCACATTTTGAGTCAAAACGGTCGCTGAGGGTTCGAAGCCCATTTTCGAGCCCCAGCCAGCCTATCAAGCTGTTTTGCGAGGCTCAAGCGACCCTCGCACGATGGCTTGACGGTAGACACGGCCTTGTGGGCATGTCAACCGGTCACTTCGAGGAATGAGACCATGGGGACGTGCCCGATTACAACCATCAAACCGGCATGGCCAATGGCGAGCCATGTGCTTGGTTTGGAGTTCACACAGTCAAGCACAGTTTTTGTGCACCAGAACAAATATCCACACCGTGATTCTAACGCAGAAAGCAGTTTCTGTGAGAAATACACTTTTTGAGAACATCAATGGGCAATGTTTGAAGTCCAAACTTCAACCGCACGGTTCCCACTCGTTTCATCTCCGGTTTCGATGAAATAAAGACCATCCAATTCACGTCATCAGCGCCTTCCTTGTGAAAATCAAGATCAGAACGCGGCATCAAGATAAACAGCATCGCAGCAGTTTTACTTCATCCACGTTCTTCCTAAAACTCAACCTCCAACATTCCTCATCAACAAGGGGTTCATCATTCATTGATCAAGGGGTAGTGTTGGAAATTGATCCCTCAGTTTATGGTTCACCGGAAAAATTCCTGAAAGTCTAACTAGGTTTGAAAAATCCATTCCAACAGCATTTCACGTCTTGGAAAATCCGTGTTCAAGTCTTCAGACAATGCAATACCCTCCTAGGTGACCTAGACCCCTTGAACCCTTCCAAAGGGTACTTTTTCCTCCTCAAGGCCCTCTTCATTACATCAAGAAAGAGCTACTCCTGAAAGCCATATTCAAGTGTGCCCCTTCACAAGGAAGTACATCCCTTCATCAGCAAAAAGGTACTAAAATATTCGTTTACATCATCACCCTCAAGACCATAGACTACTTAAGAAGTCCACTCCTATCAGCTCATCAACAACTACTTGATCTTTGTCCAGCCAGGCTCCAATGCTTGGAGTTGTTCCACATGAAAAGTTCAGCTTCTAGTTAAGGATCTAGCTTCTATACCTACTCCACTTCATGAAAGAGGTCCCATCTATGCCAATATAGTGAAGCCGAAGATGGAGGTCCAGAGCTAAGGCTAGAGGCTTTCCTATGGAGAAGTAGAGAAATCGGTAAAGGGTACCATCTAGTGAAGTTGATTACAGTCACTGTTCAACTTTGAGTGAGTATTGCTAGCAACGTGCTTTTGCACTGTGCATCAAATCCAAATTATCCTGATTTGGTTAAATCCTTTGCTATGCAGTAGACAGACAAGGAGTTGGAAGCAAGTCAGTCTACTTCAAACCCTACTAGACTACCAAACCCCTTCTTGTCTAAGATATGGTGCAGGTTTTTAGCCAGTGCCCCAATCACATTCCAATAAGTGTTATGCAGAGCAGAACATGGGTGGATCACAGAGACGAGGTGTTGAGCAATAGGCATTTTTGCAAACAGGGAAAAATGGATAAAGAATTAACTGAAAAAGAAGGCCAACACTTCTGTATTCGAAATGGCCCATTCCCCCATTTTGTAGATTAATGGAAGTATGCACCCTGTTTTCTTCCATATGTTTTGTTCACATCAGATTGGCATCAACGCAATGTGTCACGCATGCTTTGTCGGACTGGTGACGTCAAGTTGCCATCAAATAATCACAAACAGCTTTTTTTAGGGGTTTGTGGTTGTTCCAATGGCTGGCTTGCATGTAGTTTGCATGGGGGGTCCAAGAATCCCCATGCATGTAAAGGGAACATGTTAGGCCCCGCTTTTGTCAGGCCCAGCAGAAGCTTGTGCAAATCCAAAACCCTAAAACCCATTATGCTATTTGTGGTGTGGCTTCATTGGGGTTTGCATGCAAAAGCAGGGTGGTTTGCTTGTAGCGGGGAAAAACAAAAGAAACGATTTTGCTTGATCTAGAAAACAAATGGTTTGCTTGATCTTGATGCTCGCGTGGGAGCAACAAGCCCATGAGGAGCAACGGCTAACCACGCGGAGAATTTTTACTTCTTGCCTTCTATGGGGGAGTTATGTCTATTTGTTGTCCAATGAGAGGGCATGGATCCAATTCAACCCATGGATAATTTGCATTAAGCAGTAAGTGTACCACGATAACAAGTGCCCAACAAGGCGAACACATGTAGACAATGCCGGTAATCATTACAAGCTGCATGTTGGGATCTCCGTGCTTGAGCAAAGCAACACGTGCCGAGTCACTCTGTAAGTAGTCACTTTGAGAAGATCCGCCAAGAAGTCGAGGTGCTTCAAGAACATCGAGGCACGGTTTCTACGAATTCCAACGCATTGATACAATTTGTGACACTTTTTCTTACCATTATAAAAAGTGGTCAGAGTTGTTCCTCTTACTCGGTGCAAGATGTGGGTGGCTCATAGGGATGATGCGCGGAACAGCTGGATGACTTGTAATGTGTAGTAATTGTATTTCAATGACAAGTGTTGAACAAGTCGAATGCATACATACAATGACGAGAATCACAATGAGGCATATGTTGGGTCCTCGATGCTCATGCCGAGCGACGTGTGTGAGGTCTCGCTGTAAGTGATCACTTTGAGAAGCTCTAGCAAGAAGGTTGTTGGGCTTTGAGTACATCAAGGTGCGGTTTCACAAAATTCCAGTGCTGTCGAGATGTTGAACAAATAGTATCAAAAGATTGATACGGTTCCTGACACATTTTCACCATTCCACAGTGTGGTTGAAGTCTTTTTAACCTTTGAAAATGTAGCACCAGAGGTCGTGACACATGGCAAAACTTCTCTTGGCCCAACAGCATAGAAATCCTAAGGTTGATGCGCAGTGGGCCATGAATGTAAGGAAAGAAACTCTTGGAGTTCTTGGACTTGTGTACATTGGGGACGTAAGACTTCTCCCCATTTAGCCGCAATGTCCCAGTGTGTAAGCAAACGTAGACCGGTGATGGCGATAGTAGCCATCAATCAAGTGATTGATGTCTTGGACGTTGTCGTAAGGCTCCCAGCTGTTGTGTCTAGTGTCATAATTGTGCCACTTGACAAGTTAGACGGTCGTTTTCCCACGTTGTTGATGTGCGAGGATGTCTTCAATCAAACACTCCATATTCCTCTCCACTTGAATAGGAGGACAAGGTGCAACATATCTGCCGAAGACGTTCTCAATGGGGTCCTGCTTGTGCTTCAGCTTGCTGGTGTGGAAGACAAAGTGGATTGCCATGCTGTCAGCCAGGAAAAGCCGAGCAACGACGGCGGTTTACATGCACTCAATCTCAAATGGTCCCAACCACCAGGTTTTAAGCTTTGCAAGGACCTATCCTTGAATTCTGATGTTTTTGAGCTGACTAGAGCTTGATCGCCAATGTTGAATATGTCATTGCTACAACATCAGTCCATTGCTCACTACATGGTCACTTGTGTCTTTGTGAAGGCCTGTCACATTCCCTCCCGAACGTTGGAGGAGTCCCTTTGGTAAATGTCGTGTGCAGGGATGTTCCTTTGGCTTTGAATTCCTACCGGTGTGGCGGGTAGTTTTCTGTGAGCCACTTTGAACGGGGGTTTACCTGTTATGGTGGAAGTTATGGAGTTGTATAGAAGTTTGGTATTATAGTCCAGCCACCCAATCGGTGTCGTTTGGCATGCATAATGTGCAGAGACGTTGTTTGAGGATGGAATGGTTGATAGTTGGATGCGACTATCCAAATCCGTCACCAATTTGTTTACAAAACAGCTCGTGAAATGGCCATCTTCATCACTGATGATGATAAGTGGCATGCTATGAAGCTGTTCAATCTGGTTTAGAGACAGTCGGGATGTTCCTTTGGCGGTGATGGTGATCATTGTCAAAATGAAGTGTGGAATTCTTTAATATATTTCCACCACCATGAGGATGGCGTCACAGCCTTTGCGAGTGGGGGGTAACCCCGTCACAAAGTCCATGCTCATGTCGACCAGCAACTCCATAAAAAAGGGGAGGATATGGAGTAATCCTGGCGGCTTTGTACGACGACATTTTTTCCATTGACAATGTTGCATGATTTTCAATAGGCTAACACGTCGGTTCCCATCATTTCCCACCAGTAACACTTTGCCAGCTTCTTGAATATCTTGTCCATACCCAAGTATCCACCTGGACCGGTGTCGTGGCATTCATCCAATAGCATCTGCTGAAGTTCTTTGTTCGAAGATACGATGACCTGGTGAGTGAATCTTTGTCGCCAATAGAGGTCATTGAATCAGATATTGGTTTTGTCGTACCCGCCAAACTCCTCGTAGCCCTTTTGTGAACAGCCTTGCAAGGTACGTGATTAATTTGCCAAACAAAGTGCTGATTGCTACCATCAGACATTGTCGCCAACTCAGATAATTCACTGGATTCGTTTTTCTATGTTGTTACTCAAAGTTTGAGTGGGAGTTGGATTCAAGGGAACTCCATCCATTGAGTTTTTTTGGTGGCTCACATTTGAATAATCTGTGAGATACTTTAGTGCATGATGGTCGGTGCAGATGATACGTTGCCAGCATTCCAAGTAGCACCATCACAATTTGGACCTGCGCAAGCATCTCCTAGTTGTGTACCACAGAGTCAAGTTTTGGCCTGTGTAGTTTTTGCGACATGTATGTGACCAGTTGGTCTTCACTGCCGTTCTCTTGGAGGAGAACGGCTCTGATTGCTTTATGGGATGTGTCAGTGGCCATGAAGTAGTCCAGCGTTGGATCTCCACATTGTAAGGTGGGCACATAGGTCTAATCACTTGTGAAAGACTTGAACACTTCTTTTTTGCTGTCGTCCCGAGTCCACTCGGTGGTTTTATGAGTCAAATCCGAGAGAGGCACTAACACTCGAGCATAATGCTTTACAAAATGAAGGTAGTAGCTATGGAAGCTTAAAGACACTTGAACGTCCCAAACATTGGTCTGTGTTGGCCAATCAGTGACTACCTCAACCTTTTCACGGTCCGTGGTGATCCGCCAGCCTCCAATGATGTGGCCCAAACACCCGATCAAACATCAACCAAAGTCATATTTTGAGCGTTTTTTTCTTTGTCTCTCTTTGTATAGCTTTGAGAACTCTTCGGAGAGGTCCATTGTGCTCCTCGAGGGTGCGTTTGTATACCAAGATGTCATAAAGATACCCTACTGGTCCTTTTCAAGTTGATTTAATGTGATGCATTTTTTCCTTCAATGAATTCTACATACCATATAAACAACTAGCATTGAACTTTATGTGAAAGGCTAAGGGATTTAAAACTTCAATGGTGTTTTCATCCATGTAAAACGTTGAAATCAAGGTACCATGTGATGCACATTTGACCATTAAGCACTACCAAAGTAATTCAGGTAAAGTGAGAATACTGTCTAATTCATTGATTTTGTAGTTTTCAATTTTCCATTCGTTAAAATCCAAGAGCAGCAGGGTATATGACGACGAAGTCGTCAAGGTACGTGGAAAATGTTATTCATTGTTGTCATCATTGTTACAGTGATGTTTGTGAGTCCAAACAGCATAACCTTGAACTCGATGTGTCCATATCTGGTGTGGAATGCTCTCTTCTTGACGTCCTCATCAGATACACGGATCTGGAGATAGCTGTTGAGTAAATCAATACTGATGAAGATTCAAGCCTTGCGGAGTTGGTCAAAACATTCATCATCTCAAGGGAGAGGATACCGGTTTTGATGGGAATGCCGTTAAACACTCAGTAGTCACCGCACATCCGCATCTCCCAAGTTTTGGTTTTAAAAGTTATAGATGTCGCGTAGTGTGACGTGGAGGGTCTGATGAACCCCTGACCAAGCATCTCGTTCAGATGTTTCTTGAGTTTGGTCAGCTCATGGCCGCTCAACTGAGAGGTCCCATTCATCGTCGGTCTGATGGCGGAGTTCATGTCTATCTGGTAGTTTGTTGGAAAGAAAAACCTTCAAACTCCTCGACGAGTGAGGCAAACTCCCTTGTAACAGCTGTACACTTCTATGGTACAGAGGCCGATGTGGTCGCCTATGCTACCATGATTTCTTCTGCTACCCTTGTCTCCACATGGACCGGATGCACTTGAGCTCCGCGACGCATACATCACTTAGCCACATCCAAAGATATCTCTTGGTCTTTTGTGACTGCAGCAACTTCCTGTGCTGCTTTCATCTATACTAATTTCCATAACCATTGTTGCATTGTGGACTGCTCGACCAGAGGCAAGTTTTTGTTTCTACCACTAATACTGACATAGAGCAATTCACTTCTCCACTCAATCCACGGATTGCGCCAAAATGGGAAACTTTGTCTGAGAATGATTTTGTGGTCGCTTATCAGGTAAGTTGTCCAGACCATCGTGCAAATCTCCAAATTGCAGTCGAGGAGGTTTGTGAAGTCTACAGATATGCAGGCATCTGTTGATGTTTTTGCCTTCAAATACCCCTGGTTTGGTCTACAAGTTTAGCTTTCGAACCATGTTGTTGCCTACAAAACTGAGCAGGTCATCCATCCAATAGTGTTCATGCCGTTCTGCTGTTTTAACAACCCCTCGGTTCCACTCCAAGGAGTATCGCCAATTGGTTGTCCTTGTATCCATACTTGAATTTTGTGATCTTGAGGATCCTCGATTGCAGCAATGTGAGCTGCTCAGGTGGGCGATTGGTCGGGACAAATTTCTCTCACTGGACAGGAGCTTTGCCATCTCCTCTTGCCTCGGCTCTTCATCTTTCTTTGCGACTTCCCCCTCTTTTTGGCCTACTGCTACGATTTTTGACAAATTTGCAAGATATGCCCCGGATTCTGGCAAGTCCAACAAAGCCATTGATCACATTGATCAAAGGCATCAAACTCAATAAGATTCAAGGTTTCCGTTGACTACAGCTTTCCTCTGACATGATAAGAATTGTGACTTTGGAGTCCCCTGCCATTGGATTCCTGCATCCAAGTGGTGTAGTCGGCGTAGTTAATGCGATTGGCTGCCGCAATCATTCATAGAAATTTCTCCTAGTTGCCAAAGATGGAGATTGCTTGCCAAACAACTCGCTTGAGGCCTCTGTTGTAGCAGAAACAAAGCTCATTAGGGGTGAGGTTACTGTCAGTGATGACTTCGTGAGAACGTCGCGTGAACTCCGCCACACTAGATTGCTGATGCAGGCATTGAGCTTTTCACCGCACGCCAAACATCTCATTCATCATTTCAAAGCGGATGAGGGTGGCACACATGATAAGTGATTATAGTTCTCCTGTGGCATAAGGGACTTGAGCCACGTGGGATACATCTGCTTGAAAGGTAGAATGCTTCTGGTCCACGATATGAGAGCTGTCGCATGAGCCATTGATCCAGCTCCACCGGTCTCCTACTACCATTCCATGGCCTTTAGATCGGACCACCAACTAAAAGGCATGCCAAAAAAGAGCAAGGCTACAGATTCAATCTTCATCTTGTCTTTGTTGATCCCAGAAGTGGTGAAGTACACCACCAAATGCATCAGCCACGTCTAGGTTGTGAGTCCTTTTGAATCTGGAGGATCAAGTGGCTCAAGGAGTGCAAGTCGAATATGAGGTGCACTCGAGAATTAAATACTTCTTTTGGTGAATACTCATTCATGCACACGAGAAATTTGAATCTCCTCCATCACTGCATTGAGTTGTTGGAGCAGATGGGTGTTGAGGCTCTCAAGTCTCTACAGTTTTGGGTACAAATCCTCATTGATGTGAGCTTGTTGACCGGTGCCTCCCATTGCATCAGGTGTCATCCCGGCTACTAGCAACGGTAATGGATGGGTTTCAGAGCCCGAGGGGTCCATCTCCAGGCTGGCCGTCACGACCTTCAGTGTTGTGCCATTTGTTGCAATTTTTGCCTCCGTTGTTTTATTTCCCTGAAGAATGCCGCTGTTTTTATGATAATGATCCTCCAACACTGGAGTCTTCTGCGATTGTTAGTGCTTGTAGTCAGCTGCGCTTGATCTGTTTACCATTTTTGTCACGATGTCAACAAAAATCTGAACGATGGAGATACGCTGAAGACTCATGCAAGATTTTTGCCTTAGTAGTTCATTTTTCACATGTCCATCCACTGTCACAACGCTCTGATACCAAGTATTACGTCAGGCGGAACATTGGTGATTCACAAGGATAAGGTGAGGAGCAGTAGATGATTCAAGGAAGTGAGACAAATGGATGATTTGTATCAAACAGTTATTGTACTTTGATGACAAGTGTTGACCACGCAAAATGCACGTATACAATGACAAGAATCACAATAGGGCATACGTCAGGTCGTCGATGCTCAAATGGAGTGATGTGTGTGGGGTCATGTTATGAGTGGTCGCTTCAAGAAGCTGCACCAGGAAGTCGGAGGGCTTCAAGAGTATTGAGGCCCTGTTTTATAAACAAATCAATATCAAAACTTTGATATGGTTCGCGACGCTTTTGTCGATTATTGTAGAAACTGGTCAAAGTTTTCCGATTCTTTGGGAACGGAACAGTGGAGGTTAGGAGGGGTGGCAAAAATTCCCTTGGCCCATCCGCATCAATATCTAAGGTCGTTGCAAGGCAGGCCATGAATGTCAAGGACACAATTTTGCACTCATAGAGTTTGGGGACTTGTGTAAGTCTGGGACACAAAAATTTCTCCCCCTTTTTGTCGCGACATCCCGCCGCATAAGCAGACGTAGGCCGATGATGACACTAGTAGCCGTCAATCAGGTGATCTGCATCTTTGATGTTGTTGTAGGGCTCCCAGCTGTAATGTGCGACGTCCTAGCCATGCCATTTGACTTTATGTTAATTGTTTTTCCATGGCGTTGATGTCCAAGAATTTCTTCAATCACATACTCCGCATCCCCATCCACTTGAATAGAAGGTAGAAATGCAACATATTGGCCAGGGACCTTCTTCCTAGGGTCCTAGCAGTGCTTGTGCCTGCTGCTGTTGAAGACATGATGGATTGCCATGCTTTTAGATAGGCAAAGCCAAGCAACGACATGTTCTTTTCTTCATTCGATCACAAATGCTCCAAACCACCTGAATTTGAGCTTCACGAATTCCTGTCCTGAAAGTTTGCTTTTTGTGGAGCTGAGTAGGAGACAATCGCCAACGCTGAACACATCACCGCTGCAATTCCTGTCCGCTACTTGCTTTATGGCTGCTTGAAGATTTCCAAGGGTCTATGGCGTATCCTCCCAAATGCTGGAGAAACCACGTCTGTAAACATTGTCTGCAAGAGGGTTTCTTTGGCTTTGAAACCCTGCCGCTGTGCGAAAAGATTGTCGTAAACCACTTTGAAAAGAATTTCTTTTGCTGCGGTGGAAGCTGTGGAGTTTTAGGCGAGTTTGGCATTTGGAAGTTTAGATGCTTGATCGGTGCCATGTAGCTCAAACAAGGAGTAGAGAAGTTGTTCAAGCATCTGATTGGTCCGCTTGGTTTGGACGTTGGTTTGGGGATGGAACATTGTTGATGTCTGGAACCGACTGCAACAATACCTCATCAATTCTCGCTTTAAATGGCTCATGAAATGCCGTCTGAATCGCTGATGATGGTACGTGGTACGACGTGCAGACGTACAATTTTTGTTAGAAGCAGTCACGCTATTCCTTCTGCAGTGATGATGGCCGTTTTTGGGATGAAGTACAGTTTTCTTCAAAAGCTTTCCACCACCACAAGGATATCCTTATAGGCTTTGGGAGCGCCGGGTAACCCTACCACGAAGTCTACTCTGATGTACCCAAGGTTGAGTGGGAAAGGGGAGGGATTGGAGTAATCCTTGTGGCCTCGTGGGAAAAGATGTTTGTCGCTGACCGTGTTGCATGCTTTGTACAAAGCTGCCATGTCAATCTATACCTTTTCCAATGAATAACAACTTTCTAGCTTCTTGAACGTCTTCTCCTTGCCAAATTTTCCACTTGGACCAGTGTCTTGGCATTCCTATAATGGAATGTGCTAAAGTTCTTTGTTCGATGGAACGTTGTGCTGGAGTGTAAGTTTGTTGAATGTCACAAAACAAATGTGAGACAGCGCAGAACCAATCACGGAACAAGTAAGTAATCAACACATTGCTTACTCAGCTAGATATACACACTGCAACGAGAGAGGAAGAGAATGCCATTCGTTGACTCAAAGTAATGGGTACACAGGCACTACAATCTACGTGCACAACAATAACTACAAGAAAATAAAAAACCATACTGAATACTTCACTCATCTTTGCTATTTCTCGTCTCGCTCCACTGGGCAGTGATGTCGTCTTTAGTTTGCTCCTGTCGTCTTGCACTGTTTTCCATCCACCCTTGTCTTTAGGTACTGTTGGTGTGCTGTCGCTCTTTGTAGATAGACACCGCTTGTGCGTGGATTCGACTCATGGATGTTTTTCACGGAGCTTCTTTAGAAACATGCATCAGTCGTCAGCCGTCGATCTCACAATGGGTGATGATTTGATCACCAACCACTTGATAGATATCGATCAGTAGTGTCCCCCCATCATTTCCGGAACCGACCCATTCTGCTCCATGCGGACGGGTAGTCCTGGGACCTTGTGGTTCAACTTCTACTGAGTGTGCCACGTCGACCTCCTGCTTGGGTGCCACCCAGGCTACTGCAACACAAAACCATTCCATGTGATTACGCAAAGTTCTATAGAACATATAGCATTTGTCACCATCAAACATGTGAAAACAACAGGTACATCAGTGGGCAGGGGAGGCAAGGCAATGTCCTCTCTTCTCACCCCGAGCAGGAGTAGGCAGGCAGTAGGATAGGTTAGGTCACGGAGGGGCCGGGGGAGAGAGTGCTGCCTCTCCCCTACCCCTCTGTAGTTTCCCACCTCTTTGCGAGACTCATCTCTAGAAATCCCACTTGTGAGTTTGAACCCACCGATGATACAAGGTTAGATAATTCTCCTCCCATTGTTGAATGATTTCCTGTATGGGTCATTTTATTCCACGCTCCCTTGGTCCTCAGCCTCTCATCCACGGTTTCATCTTTGTAGTGAGTGTGCTGGGTTGCAAAAGAAGGTTTGCTCACACTCCCTCACATTTTATGCATGTTCTGAAGACAAAACAGAAGGAAAAGAGAAGACCCCCTGCAAACCTCAAGAATCCTCCCAGGTCCAGTCCTCGCATTGGGTGGCCAGGGTTACATGTTCCATACGCATGCGCAATCCATGGTTAGCCCGATGGCGGTATACAGTGTCTCATGCTGGTGACCATCTAATGCTTTTCTGAACATTTCAGCAGCCTGTTGCTTCATGCCGACATACTCAAGGTACACATCGCCTTCTGCCACAGTATCTCGCACATAGTGATATCGTCTCTTGACATGCTTTTTGCGATCATGAAGTACGGGGTCCCCGCTGAGGGCAATCATTCCCTCGTTGTCGCAAGAGACCACGGTTTATTCCAGTTGGCTCAATCCCAGTTGTTCAGGCAACATGCGCAACCAGACAGCTTCTCTGGTTGCCGTATTAGCAGCGATGTATTCAGCCTCGGTAGAAGACAAAGCCACCACACACTGGCTTTAACGCCAGCTCATGGGTCCACCGCTGGGCACAGAGACATATCTGAACGTGGACTTACTGGTGCTCTTGTCGCCTGATGAATCCGCATTATAAAATCCAACCAGGAAAACGGCACACTATGGAGTGTACCAAATATTTTGCTTAGCATTGCATTTCAAGTGCTTGATGCACTGCTTAGCAGCCGTCACCTGATTGGTTTTGGGATTTTTCCATCCCTGAATCAGCAGGCCGATTGCATAGGAGTTATCCGGCCGTGTTCCAACACTGCTGTACACCAGAGAACTGACCAAGCCAGGAAAAGGCTTGGTTTCCTTGGGATCAGCGAGGAGATCAGACATCACTGGCTTAGTCAGGCCGTGCTCCACGGGAACTGGATTCCCTGCAGGATGAGGCTGACTCAGGCCAAACGTTTTTGCCATGCGGGAGATGTAGGTACTCCAGGACAGCGTAACTTCATACAGATCGTGGCAGTGATGGATTTGAATCCCAAGATAAAAACGCAGAGGGTCCATGTCACTCATTTCAAAGGTCGCTGAGAGTACCTGTTGAATGTAGTAATGATAACCAAGTAGCACCCAAACAGAATCAGGTCATCCACGTATAGGATGACACCGAGGTTGTCAATGCCATCCTTGTAATGAACGGAGTGGTCACTGTGAAGACGTTTGAGACCCTGGCTTAAGAAGAGTTCATGAATGCACTTGTTCCACTGGCAAGGAGCATGCTTGAGGCCGTAGAGGGCTTTGAGCAGACAGCAAACTTTGTTTCCTCCCCCTCTCCGGCTGCACAAAGCCCTCAGGCTGAGACATAATCACCACCTTCTCCAAGTCCCCATAGAGAAACACAGACTTGACAACCATTTGGTGGAGGTACCACTGCTACTCAGCAGCCAAGGCCAGAACAACACGGATGGAACTGTTCTTGGCAAGGGGAGTAAATGTATCACTGTAGTTGACTCCAGGGACCTGGCTGTAGCTGACTCCAGGGACCTGGCTGTAGCCGTGCGCAGCCAAATAGGCCTTGTATCTGTCAGGTGCACCATGTTCTAATCCTATGCTTCCTGGTGCACCAGATGGAATAATTCCACCTTGGGATTGAAGACGATGGGGAGGTTGTGAATAGAAATGAAAATTGGAAATACCTCCTTGTCCATGGCCTTGAAATCTGGGCAGCTGACGTTGACGGTTTTGGCATCCCATCCTGGCTGCCAGAGCTGCTTCAGACCCGTCTGGCGTTTTGAGACATGTTTCTTCTGCACGTGGGAGAGTCTCCCAAGCATGTTCAGGGGTTAGTTCATATGCTCCAACAGGTGTTGGTGCTGGTGCCGGTGCTACCTGCGGTCCTTGGTTTGCATTGGCCCCTATTTGCCCTCCTTGTGCTAGCAGAAGTCTGGCTATTCAAGGGTTTGGATTATTGAATCAAATGTTGCTCCTTGCTCTTGAAATGCCAGGATCTGTTCAACTGCTTCATAAAATGTGGTGGAAAAACTGGAAAACAGACGTAGCAATGCCACCTTTTATGATAACGCTTGTCCCATGGACTTGATTTGTTCAACAAAGTTGCTTCAGATGTGTCACATGGTCCTCCAATCTGGTAGTGTCGCCCATCTTGAGTTCACAAAACTGGATGAGTAGGTTGTGAAGCTCTGATATGCTGACTTTGTGAAAACATTGTGTAGAGCAATGCATGCAGTCCTTGGATTTAAGGTTTCATTGTTGTCTTTGATAATGAACTTCAACCTGTCTGAAAGTTGCATGACAAAGATTGCGAAGGCCTTATTGCAGCATCTTCTCGTCAGCGGTAGCATTTGCGTCAGGAGTTTCTTCAGGAGGGTCTGAGACAACCTTCCATAGTCCCTTGGCTAGGAAAACCATCTTCATGTTGAATGAAACTCGTTGTAGTCTCCTTTTTCAAACTGCTATATCTTGAAATGATCACCCATTAAGGCTTCAATAAAGCCCGCCATGGCTTCTGTTGTTGCCTTTACGAGGTAAGGTACAAAACCACTCTGGAAAACATTTTTGCGCCAACACCTACTCTTTTACCACTTGTTGGAACATAAGATGGTTGAATGCCACAAAACAAATGCGAGACAGCGCGGGACCAATCCCAGAACCAGTGAAGATAAGCACACTGAGGATCTGGCAATCTCAGCTTAGATCTGGCATACTCAGCCAGATCTACACACTCCAATGAGAGAGGAAGATAATCCCATTGTTCAACTCCAAGCACTACGTACAAATGCACTAGAATATAGGTGCACAATAATAGCTACAAGTGAAAAGAAAACGAGGCTAAACACTCAGCTCGTCTTCACTTTTGCGCGTCTTGCTCCACAGAGCAATGATGCCATCTCCAGCCGGCTCTTGTCATCTTGTACTGCTTGTGATCCTCCCTCACCTTTAGGTATTGTTTGTGTGCTGTTGCTATTTGTAGACAGTTACTGCTCCTGCGTGGATTCAAATCATGGATGTTTGTCACAGAGCTTCTCTGGAGATATACAGTAGTCACTTGCCGTGGATCTCACATCGGATGGTCATTTGGTCACCAACCACTCAATAGATATCAATCAGTTGTGTCCCCCCCAGATTTCTGGAACCGACCCATTCTGCTCCATATGGACAGGTAGTCCGGTGACCTTGTGGTTAAACTTCTGCCAAGTGTGCCACATCAGCCTCCTGCTTGGGTTCCACCCAGGCTACCGCAACACTGAACCATTCCATGTAATTCTGTAAAGTTCTACATATCATATAGTGCTTGTCACCATCACACATATCAATGTAACAGGTACAACAGTGGGTAGGGGAGGCAAGGCGATGTTCTCTATCCTGATCCCGGGCACGAGGAGGCAGGTAGTAGGATAGGTTAGGTCACGGAGGGGCAGGGGAGAGAGTGGTGCCTCTCCCCTGCCTCTCTGTGAAAATCATCTCCAACACGGCTACCTTGCGAGTGAATCTCCGTTGCTAGTAGGGATCGTCCAACCAAAAACTTGGTTTTGCTGCACCCACCAAACTCCTTGTAATCCTTTGCAAATAGGCGTATGAGATACGTGCCTTGTTTGATGGGTATCATGTTGATTTTGTCCATCAGATCTGGTCTCCTCCTCAGAGAATTTTCTGGATCAATTTGTTCAGGCCAGTATTCGTTGGCATAGTCAAAATTGGACTCAAGAAACTCCCGCCAATTTGTTGAAGCTCAAGTTAATTTGAATCTTGATATATCTTAATGCGTGTTGGTTCTTGCAATGAATGCATTGCCAGCATTCCAAGTGGATTCGGACGCTTCAACGTGGCCGACCCACGAAGCTGACAGTTTGTGGAAATGAGAGCAACGAATGAGGTTGACGGGTGTTTTTTGGCCATTGTAATAGCAACAGTAGAAACACCATACCCTCTGCACCCTTGCAAAAACCACCCCAAGAGATTGTCCACTATAATGACTTTGTAAGCAGGATCCGGATGGAATATTTTGTGGATTCTTGGTTTCAACATTCTTGAAATCTGGACAAAAACGGATTGGTGGAGGCCGCATGAATCTCCCAAATCCACAACCCGCCAGTCGCATGTCATGTAGGACCTCAAAAGATCGGACATGTACTCTCAAACCACTATTGGTGGCCAGGATGGAGTGCTAATGTTTGTAAGTATAAGATGAGATGGGACCTATGTCTTTGGAACAAGGCTAGTAACAAAAACCCTCCTCGAATCCTCCACCAGCTTCCCATCCTAGGGACTCCATGGGAGTGCATCAGCATGGACTCTATAGCTGGCCTTCCGGACACGGTCCATGGCCACCATGTAATACTAGTGGTTGTGGATCTTCTTATGAAGATGACACACTTTATTCCTACAACCACTTATGTGAACGTATAGGAGACCGTTTATCTCTTCTTTGAAGGTGTTAGGAAGTACCAAGGCTTGTTGGTATGCATTATCTCCAATTAAGAGATACCCAATAACATTGGTAGCGAGTCGCACATATTGATGGCATTTCACCCTCAAAGCCATGGAAAAATAAAGTGTATGAATTACATCTTGGAACATATGCTCCGCATGTATGTGGACCTTGCCATGAATGACTGGGATGAATTCCTACCACCGGCACTGTCTGCGGTGAACTACTCGGTGAATGGATCCACACAATTCACATCTTTTGTGTTGAATACTAGTCAACATCCGGTGGTTTCCTCTTCATTGGTGAAAATTGTGGGTATAAGAGGACAGATTCGTTCTGCTCAATCCTTTCCCGAGTGCATAGACCCCTTGTTACAAGAGGCAAAGGGTCGCCTTCAAGTTGATCGGCCGCAACAAAAGCCGTTGTGAGGTCTCGTTTGACATCGGTGAGAAGGTCCTGCTTAATACAAAGAACCTTTGGCTGAAGTCACCAAGGGCGTGAAAACTTCTACCAAAGTGGATTGGGTTGTTTCTCATTGTTACACGCATCGGACTAGTGGCTTACCGATTGCTGCTTCTGCCGAGTATGAAGATACATGACATGTTTCATGTGAGCTTGATGGCTCCATACACAATAGAAGGAAGTGTTCAACCACCACTGGAATTCCTTCCCGCCAATGGCCAATACGTGGTCCTTCAGTCAATCCAATAATGAGAGGGTACATTCCGGTCTCAAGTTGTTAGGAAGCACCTCGTGTATGGGGCCAGTTGTGGACATGAACGTAAACAGTGGGAGCCCGAATCTCAGTTACCCACCGGGGTGGTCAACGAGTATTGGAGGGAGCTGGCACCTTGCACAGGTCGATGCGTGGCAGGAGGCACCACCTGAATGCGGTAATAATGACCAACATTCCTGCTAGGCGGCATTCATGGATTACGACCAGAGGAGATTGGGGACACCCAACATGGTTCTTGCACAGATGGCTCTAGCCGAAAGGTGGGGGCCGCTAGCTATGCTAACCAACAAGCTACAGCTTAGTTCCAAGTGCCATACACATGCTCATGTTTAGATTGAAATTGCTAGTTTTATTTCACAATGTTGACAACTCACTATGTGACACTCTGACTTGTTGGTCATGAACCGGGACGGTTTACAGTAAGTGAGCAGGAATGTAGCAAGCGGGACGGTTCTGCTCCCACCTCATGATAGCAAGGGAGAGGGTCGCAACCACCCCTTGCTATTACAAGGGTTGGCTGATGGCCGGCCACCCGCTGGCTACCGGTTGGCCGGTGGCCAGACGACTAGATGGCTGGCGGCCGGTCAAGTGACTAGCCTGCCACCCGCCAGCGAGCCACCATCCGCCGAATGAGCTGGTGGACCGATAGGCGGTCAGGAGGCCGCAAGGCCTTGCAGGTTGAGGCCTATGGCCCGAGCCATAGGCTTCGAGCAAGGACAAGGTATAGAGCAGGAGTGAGAAGCAAGATGTGCATGAGAGAAGTCTCCAGTAAATCAGCAATCGTGTCTCGTACATGACGATTTTGTGCCAACACATAAACAATGGAACTCAAGATCGTTTAGTTCAAAGTCTAGGTCTTGAATCCCCCTTTTTTTTTTTTGCAAACTCACGAGTTCGGGGTTATACCCCCTCCTTTTCGACCCAGAACAAGGGGACACGGTGAAAACGGAAATGTGCCTTCGGAGACTAGAAACAATTGAGTCCCTCTGCATGGGTCGTTGATGAAGATTGCTCCTTGAGTGACGTAGAGGGGAAAGTTCTTTTAGCAGGCTCTGGACGCCAGTTTGAGATCTCCGAGGACAACTTGCAAGAGTTTAAGAGCTGACATGTAAAACGGAGAGATGTTTCAACGCTAGCGAGGCAATGGAAACATGGGGCAATAATGGATGACATGTGGGCAGTTGATGAATGAGCAAGGACCTGTTTTGTATATTTTGAAGAATGCAATATGCAGGAAAATGATTAAAGTTAACGTTCACAAGTTCTATCCGAAGTTCTTGTAAGAGGTGTATGAAAAGGCAACATGAAGAATCAACAAAAGATGGATTGTCGATAACTAGAACACATGTGCATGCTCAAATTCCCTGAAGCAAAGCATTTATCCAACAATGCACAACCAAAATTTACAACACAAATGAAAATTAATCTACATTCTCTTCATCTACCAAACAGAGCGTACATGGCGAACAGGTAGAAGTTGTGAGGTAAAACTCAATTCAGAAATTGGGACACTTGACCAATTTATAATTAGCGGTAAGTGTACTTCGATGATAAGTGTTGAAATGATCTATCATATATACCAAGTGCCGAGTTACGGATGAGACATAGTTGGGGTCGTTGGGTCGATTTTCGAGCGACGAGTACAAAGTCGCATCATGAGTGGTCTGATTCAAGAAGCTCCGCCGAGAAGTGGAGGGGCTTTGAGGATTGACTGTGAAAGTGCAAAATGCATCTTAAGAAACCCATATTTGTCTCGGTGCATGGAGAAGTCGACGGAGAGGTGGTGACACTTCTGTCATAGATTATTGAGAGTGGTCAAAGTTGTCAAAAGGCTTGGGAAGATTCACTGGAGGCGAGGGCAGTTGGCCGGTTTGTCCTCGACTGTCGGAGTGAATATCAAGGTCTCGTGATGCGGTCGGCTGTTTGTGTAACAACAGAAATTTCCAATCGGAAGTATTAGGGACTCGTACGTAGCACTTCCCCCCCATTTAGCCGCGACGTCCCCGCGCGCGTACAGATGTGGCCTGGTGACGACGATGTTAGGCATCCATGAGATGATCGACGTCTCGGAGGTTGTCATAGGGTTTCCAACTGCTATGCACGGTGTCATTGCCGTTCCACTTGACAAGATATTCTATTGTTTTTCCACGTCAACGATGTCTGAGGATTTCCTCAATGATGTATTTTGTATTTTTGTCCACTTGAACGGGAGGAAGGGGAGGGACATCCCTGTCCGGGAAGTTCTTTCCGGGATCTCGTTAGTGCTTGAGTGTGCTGAAATGGAATAGAGGATGAACTTGCATGGTGTCAGGGAGTTTGAGTCACACAGCCAGGGGAATTTGCATGCGCTCGATCTCAAACGGTCCCAACCATCAGGGTTTGAGCTTCAAATAGTCGGCTCCACAAAGTTTGATGTTGGACGCACTAGGAAGGACTTTGTCACCGGTGTCGAAAACATTNTTTGTCCACTTGAACGGGAGGAAGGGGAGGGACATCCCTGTCCGGGAAGTTCTTTCCGGGATCTCGTTAGTGCTTGAGTGTGCTGAAATGGAATAGAGGATGAACTTGCATGGTGTCAGGGAGTTTGAGTCACACAGCCAGGGGAATTTGCATGCGCTCGATCTCAAACGGTCCCAACCATCAGGGTTTGAGCTTCAAATAGTCGGCTCCACAAAGTTTGATGTTGGACGCACTAGGAAGGACTTTGTCACCGGTGTCGAAAACATTGTCAGTGTGACGTCAGTCAGCTGCTCCCTTCATCGGTGATTGCGTCTTTGCGAGGGTTCGTCGTGTTTCGTCCCAGATGGTTGTGAGGTTGTGGCGTTGGACATCAACCACGGGAATATTTTTACGGCTGTGTATTCTGGCTGGTGTGCTGGGAATCTGGCCATGTACTCCTTCAAATGGGTTTTTACCTGTTGCAGTGGAAATTGCCAAGTTATATGCGATTTGAGCAGTCAAGATTTTCTTTCACAAATTGTTCCATGAGGTTTGCATAGTGTTTGGAGAATTTATTCAAGCATGTCATTAGTCTGCTCAGTGTGGTCATCGGCTTGAGGATGAAACGCCATTGAAAGTTCATTTCGGCTGCCAGAGCCAGTCATCCGTTTACGTAAAAAACAGCTGGTGAATTGTCTCTGCCACTCGTGATGGTTCTTGGTATACCGTGTGTTCCCATGATGTTGTTCAAAAACAGTCATGATGTTCCTTTGGCAGTGACGGTGCTTGTTGCCGGGATGAAATGGGACATTTTGGAAAACCTGTCGACTACAACGAGGATTCCTTCATATCCTTCAGGTATGAGTGGTAATCACGTGACGAAGTCCATGGAGATATCAGTCCATGGTTCCGTCGGAATAGGGAGCGGTTTCAAAAGTTTGGGTGGCCGTGTGCGACAGGAGCTTTTGTCGCTGACATGTGTCACAAGCTTTACAAAAATTAGCTACGTTGGATTGCACCTTGTCCCACCAATAGTTTTTTGCCAGTTTCTTTAGTGTCTTTTCCTCTCCAAAGTGTCCACCTGGATCTATGTCATGGCATTTTTTTAGCAGCATATGGCGAATTTTGTTGTTCGGGGGAACAACCACCTGGTGAGTAAATCGACATCACCAGTACGGTGCGCCGTACCAGAATGTTTCATTGTCGTATCCGCCGTGCAAGTTGTAGCCTCGTGTGCACAACCGCTCAAGGAACGGATCTCACTGCAGCTGTAGCATTGCCACCTGAGCCATGAAATCTGGTCGGCGGCTAAGTGCATCCGCAGGGTTCATTTTTCCTGGCCGGTACTCAATATCGTAGTCAAACCCAGATTCAAGAAACTCCATCTATCGGGTGTGACGTTGACTGAGGTTTGGCTGTGTCCTCAAATATTTCAACGCATGGTGGTTGGTACGCACGATGCATTGGCGGCACTCCACATAATACTGCCATTTCTTCAATGCATGTAGGACCACCGTCATTTCTCTTTTGTGTACAACGTGAACAAGTTCCCAGACATGTATGCAATCGGTTGCTTGCCATTGCCTTGTCTTTTAGGAGGATTGCCCCGATGGATCGGTCCGAAGCGTCTGTAGCCATGACGTAGTCGACTGTTTGATCAGCTAATTGTAGGGCTGGCGCCATGGTCAGAGCATTCTGCAAAGCGGTGGATGATTCTTTTCCGTTTTCTCCTCACCGCTACTCGTTTTCTTTTCGAGTGAGGTGGGAGAGAGGCGCTGACACTCGAGCGTAATCCCGCACAAAACACTGGTAGTGATTGCAAAAGCCGAGGAAGACTTGAACGTCTTGAACATTGGTTGGTGTCGGCCAATCAGCGACTGCTGCCTCTTTTTCTGGATCCACGGTGATCCGTGCACCATTGATGGTGTGACCCAAAAGGTCGATTGAACGGCGACCAAATTCGCACTTCCAGAGGTTTCCAGAAATCTTCTATCCTTGAAAAAACTCAAGATCTTTTCAAAGATGTCCATCGTGCTCCTCCGGGGTGCGGCTGTAAACCAGAACGTCATCGGGGTACACCACGATAAAATCATTGAGGTATGAGCGGAGAACATTGTTCATTGCTGCCATGACCAAAGTCCGAACCGCATTACCGTGAACTTAAAATACCAATAGTCAGTTTGGAATACTTTCTTCTCGATATCGGCGTCTGCCACGCGAATCTGGTGATATCCGTTGAGTAAGTCAATTCTTGGTGAAAATTCTAGTCCCTCGAGTTTGTTGAAACACTTGTTAGCTCAGTGAAGACGGTATTGGTTCTTGATTGTAGCATCGTTCAACGCCCGATAGTCTACGCACATTCACATTTCACAAGTTTTCTTTTTTACGAAAAGTAGTTATGCGGCGTATGGTGATGTGGATAGGCGGATCAACCCCTAACTGAGCATCTTGTTTAGCTACTTTTTCAACTCTATCAATTTGTGATCACTCATCCAATAGGCCCCTCGAACTGTGGGCCGGCTGCTTTTCTTGAGTTCAATGCGATGATCGATGTGTCATTGAGGTGGTAGGGTTCTTGGGAGTTTGTCGAGGAAGACGTTCGCAAACTCTTGGATGAGTGGTGCAATCTCTTTAGGTACCATCGCGAACTTTGTTGACGCCGATGCGGCTGATGAGGCTGATGAGGATGATGAGTCAGCTACTGCCACTTCTGCTTCTTCCATTGGCTTGAGGTGTATGAGCCATGCACGACCTCCTTGTTGCATGTAGTGCTTGGCCACGTTGAGCGATATCAGTTACACAAGTTGTCGCCTTTTGACGTCGTCCTCTGCTACTTTCACCTCTACTCCTTCAACTGTTGTCTTCCGTCCTATGCACAAAAATTGTCTCTTGGGGCCGTCAATTTCCACATAGACATCGCCACTGTTCCAGTCAACTTCTAGATTTTTTCAGTGTAAGAATCTCGTCCGAGAATGGTTTTGTGGTCACTCATTGGACGGTTACATCCCGTAGATCTGTTACGTTTTAGTCGTAGTCTTTCTTGGATTCTGCATGTTCGTAATATCCTGTTGACGATTTTTCCTTCAAACACCCCTGGTTCAATCTGCAAACCCAACTTGAGAACCATGTCATTGCTTACAAAACTGTGAGAAGCTCCTCCATCCAATATTGTCGGTACTGTTCTACAACTCTTGCATCCTTGAGGCTCCACTTTTAGCACTGTCGTCGTTTGGTCGTCCTTGTATCCCTCGTCGAACTTTGCAATCTCAGAAACCCTCTGTGACGATGTAGGCCGTTTAGATGGGCAATTGTTTGGCGTAGATCGCTCCTCATGAACAAGATTGCACCTTTCACTCATGCCATTCGCCGTTTTCTGACTCATTTTTCTGCGACTCCCCCCCCCCCCCTTTTGGCCTGCTGCTTGCTCTAGCAGTAACAAGCGATGTGCCCAACTTTTCCGCAGTTGAACCAAGATCGTGTGTTTCAGTGGTCGACGGCGTCCACATCCATTAGAGTCAAGGAGTCCCCTGACTAGCTTTTCCCGTTTCCATGATAGTTGTTGCGAGGTCACCAATCGTAGGATTCTTGGATCCGAGCATTGAAGTCAACGCTGTCGATCCTTTCTGCTACTGCAATCATTCGTGGCAAGACATTTTGGATGCCAGAAAGGGCAATTGCTTGTCAGATATCCTGCTTGAGGTCCCTGTTGCCGTGAAAACAGAGTTTGTCTGGACAATTTCTGCACCATAGATGATCTTGCGGAATCTCCACGTATACTCTGCCATGCTGGACTGTTGACGGAGACGCTGGAGCTTGTACCGTGTGTCAGAATTTTCACTTAGCCGTCCGAATTGTGCGAGCATTGCGTGCGAGAATTCATTCCTATCGGTTGGTGGCGTCAGCTCGTCTTGCCACTACGGGTTGACCTGCTCCAAGGATAGAATGCATGTGGTCAGCGATATGAGATGGGCACCATTGGCTGTTCATGATGCCCCGCCGGTCTCCTGTTGGCGTTGGATGGTTTTTAGATCTGACCACCAACTTAGCGCCGCGTCACGCAAGAGCGCAGTTGCGAGGTAAATCTGTTTTTGTTCATCGTTGACCCCAGCAGCGGTGAAGTACACCTTCAAAATCTTCAGCTACATCCAAACCATCGGTCTTTTAGAGTTTGCATGATTGAATCTTTCTAGTGGGGCCGGAAAACTTTTGGGTTTGCTTGAGAGTTGGGAAATTCTCTCAACGGGCACCGCTTCCCGTTTGCTTGCGTTGTGAAGGGCCTCCATCGCGATGTTGAGTTATTGGGGCAGATGGTTGTTAATCTCTTTAAGTGCGGGAATTCGATTCTTCAGTTCCTTGTTGATCCGTGCCTATTCTCCGGTGCCACCTGTCCTTCCTGTCGTCGTCATTGAGGCTGTTGGTAGGGGGGGCGGCTGGTTTACGACCGTTGGATTCGCGACCGGATTGGTTGTCAGAGCCAAAGGGGTTGTTCCAACTGTTGCATAGCCTGCCACGCCAGAGTTCATTGTTGCTTGAGGGTTCACGTGCATAGGCACATTTCGCTCCTCCATCGCTAAAGTCACCGTCAAAGACCTGCTATTGGTCTTCGGTTTTGCTCAATCTCCTTACGTTGCAGTCGCGAAGTGTGCGAAGTTTTGACGTACGAGATGCGCTGATGCCTTGGACAAGGTAGTTCTGCATGTCGGTAAAGTAGTTGAATACCTCTTCAGCACCGTTGCGCTCTGATACCAAGTGTTATGCCTAACGGAGCGTAGATGGTGAAGTTGCAAGGCAGAATAACATGAAGATTTTGGAACACTTTAGTAATTTGTAAATAGTGATAAGTGTACTTCGATGACAAGTTTTGAAATGATCAAACACAGATGCAGAAATGTTGAGTTACGAATTAGAAATAGTCGGGGTCCTTGTGCTGATCCTAGAGCGATGCGTGCGGAGTCCCGTCGTGAGTGGTCAGATTCAAGAAGCTCCTCCGAGAAGTTGTGGGGCGTCGAGGATCGACGGTGAAGATGCAAGATGCATCTTTACAAACCTAGATTCATCTTGGTGCATTGAGAAGTTGACCGAAAGTTTGTGAAACCTTTGTTCCATATACCGTGGAGTGGTCAAAGTTGTATAAATGTTCAGGAAGATTTACTAGAGGCAAGCGCAGTTGGCCGGTTTTTCCTTGACTGTCGGAATGAATATTGACTTCCAGCGACGCGGCGGGCTGTTTTTGTAATATAAGAAATGCCCACTCGAAAAGATTAGGGTTTTGTGTACGTATGATACGTAACATTCTGTTGTTTGCAACTCCAAAAGTATGTGGAAGACTCCATTTGTGTCACCTCTTGAGATTATTGGGAGATACTTGGAAATGAATTGCAAAGTTAAGAGCGCTGCTGAAATTAAGTTTTTGGTTGGGGGTTTTTTATGGATAGAATCTGTAAGGGCACAAATGCTTCGGTGCCCATCGTTTCGGTCATTATATCCGCGGTGTCCGTAGTCGAAAACAAACTGACGGCAGTGTCCAGAATAAAAAACGGAAGGGCGAAACAGCCATAGTATCCATGATTGCGAAGGGCGGACCCTCCCATATCCACGAGCGGAATTTCATGTCTGCCATATCCAGGACTTAAAAAAAAATGAACGAGGTATCCAGCCTCGCTCGCCATGCTCAACCAGCAACATGCGTCGCTGATCAAGCATGGCGAGAAGGGTCATGTGAGTGTCGCTCGATCTCGAACCTCGCTCCATCGCGAGATCACGATCGAGCGATGACCCTTTCTCTCAATTTTTTTCGACACACAAACCCCCTATTACAATTTAGGGTTTTGTTTGTTTTGCGCGGACGGAGCCCACGCAAAACACAAAACCCTACATCAAAACACTGAGTTTGCGCATCGGAAAAAAAAATCGAAAAAAGGTCATCGCTCGATCACGATTGAGCGAAAACGCCGATTTCGAAGGGATTTTCGTTTTTTTTGTGGCACACAAAAAACCTTAGGTGTGCAACACACACACATTCAAACCCAACCCCAAATGTAATATGGGGTTGAGGGTTCTATTCTTGGTTCGAAATACTCAGGTGTCCATGGTTTCAGTTGATAGAACAGCGTTGTCTGTAGTCGAAAACGACATGACAGGGGTGCTCATGTTTTTTAATGTGCGACAGAAAACGGAATTCGACTCTGCTCTCAAGTTCGGGTGTCACCTACTTTGAGAGAAAAATCGGTGACTTCTGACACCGGCCTCACCGATGTCAGAACTCACCATGTTGCGAGTTTTGGAGTTCGCAACTACGAACTCCAAAACTCGCGACAGGGTGCGCCGCATCTCGCAACACCC